>NJDC01000103.1:177667-190895 GCA_002245475.1 Calephelis virginiensis
GGTATCGAACTGGAACAACCAAAATATTTTTTTACTATAAACATAATATCTTCAGTAGTCACTAATGTAATTAATTTTTAACGATTTTTTGTAAAAGTTTATGATTTTTTTAAAGCCAAATTGATGTAAAAGTGTTTATAATTCTAAACTTACCTACATAATTTTATTACCTATTAGTAGACATAAAAAGTCATTGTTCACTATTCGTTCTCAAAGGTCTAGTTTTAGATATTTGTGAAGACGATTCGGCATATTTGGACGAATAGCGCTTTAAAGGGGAAGGAATGGGGGGATATAGCAGTCGAATAAGACATAAGTAAACTCCTCAATTTAAATAGTTAAAAATTCATTCGATTCAATTCAGTACATTTTTCAAGTTTCAGACAAATTATTAGCCAATCTCGTTCAACTTTCTGTAGGACGAGAGGAACGTACATACAGTGATTTAAAGTTCGCAATGAGAAATAAATCAAAGAGAAGAGGATTAATTATTCATGTCCTGCAAAAAAGGCAGGCTAATTCATTTCATCAATAAAATTTTATTTTTGGATTTTAATATTATAAAATGAATACCTACTTTAGAATACTTTTCTTAAAAATAAAGATTTGTTTTCATTATAATTTGCATATTATGTAATTAACCCATGGAATGGAAATATTACTTCCTTCGTAGAACATCTTCGTAGTAAAATTACATCTGTACATGAAATATCTTATTATAAAATATTACTACAGGGGTATTGCTACGGGGGTATTTATACAGGGTACATAGCCAAAAATGATGGTTATTAAAATTTCTGTACATTTGTCTACTTATACCGCAAAAACTACTGAACGAGTTTTAGCAATTTTTTAACCCAGCATGCATTATAATTATAATTTATATATTTTTTATAACGTTTTATGTTATAACGTACGTTTAGAAATTTTGTCTACTGAACAACAACGCCTACAACTACCGCCTTCCAACACCATATAATTTAATGCGATCCTAAATCTCTGTTGTTATATTTTTTCTATATAAATAAGAACAACTTTCCCGCAAAACTGGATTTCCGAGATTATTATATAAGCCTAAAACTGTAACAGAATCTTTCCCTTGCGAACTTTTTAAGCCGTGACCTTTGTACGGTGGCGTAATGTCGTAGAATTTTTGTAATACGAAATCATACCTTTAAATTACGTCTTAATTACCTCTTATTTATACCACTTTTATTATATCTTATTATACCACTGGTTTAGAGCTTCTTTACCATTTTCATCGTCGAATACGTCATCATATATCAAGAAGATGGCAGAACTATATATCATGTCGTTCGATTAGTGTAGTGAGACCCAATATGGTCAACTACTTAGCTGATGCACGCAGCGGTGCCCGCGTAGTTACTGTTTCCACACGAACATGTTAAAACTATCCTATGTGTTAATCCAAATTACGTTTTGCAGTTCTGCAGTTTTTGCGTGAAGGAGACCCAACCAAACAAGCAAACAAACATACAAACTTTCACATTTATAATATTAGTAGGATTTACAAGTTATTAGTCACTAGCCGCACTGGAAGTTCAACAAAACCTCACCCTACACCTAAAACAACAAATGTAGAAATAGGTCTCTATCAACTCAAATAGGGGTCTTAATTACAAATGACCGGCTAAGGACTCCAGACGTTTAAGTAAATAACGGTCAAACTCTTCACATTGCGATATAAAATAATATCTTATGGATCGGATACATTAAGTATTTGTCATTGCCCGCGGCTTCGCATTTAGCTCTCCCGTAGGATCTTGTTGAAATACTGGGGTGTTATGTGAATTTGAATATTTATTTAAATGTATTTAGCAGTTTTGACATTAAAACGGAAACGAAAAATGCATATAAATATGCATACTCTCGCATTTATAATAAGTGTAAACAGCATAATTTTTATCAATTATTCTTTTTTTTATGATATTGGAAGGCAAACAAGCCGACGGAAAACTCTACCACCTAGACAGATGTCATGGTGTTAGTGAGGGTATGCCTATGCTCGCCTGCCTGGCAGGAAGGCACATGGTCTATTCTGCTAAGGAGACTGGAGCCTATCACAAAGCCTATGTCTTACATAAAAATGGTATAATGATTTTAATAATCTTATCTCTCTTTTCAGGTAAATACGAGTAGAAAACAATGCATGTCCAGTAAATCAAAATTATGGCTCACTTTCTCCAGCTTTTTTATGTAATACTAAATTTGAATAGCATTTTCGCAAAACCAGCCGTCAACACAACAAAAATATATCCCGAGAAAGATCCGAAGACGATAATGGAGTTGAATGAAATTCTACAAGGTGACAAACTTCAAGCGATAAAAGTACAAGCAGTTTATGAAAATGAACTAGAGAACGAACTGTTAGTCTCAACAAGCCATGTAATTCATAAAAAATGTGAACTCATAAACAACACAATCGAAGAGAGCACTTCAGATAGTCTTTTAGATTCAACTTATTTGAATAACATTTATTCGAGTTTCACAACGAATTTAATCGAGGACAAAGTCCCGATAACCGAAATGGAAGTTGAGGGTTTCGATTTGTTTGACATTGTGAAAAGTGGATGTGGTAGTGCCAGAATATGTACGAGTTTTCGTAGCAATTTCAGTGAAACGAACACTATTGTGATTGGATTTCTGGGAGCCTACGGCGGAAGTCAGGTAAGATTCTTTACAAGTAGCAATTTAAATGTTTTTCTCCTTCTTGGAATGGTTTCCATCAAATTTCATAGTAAATTAACCGACTCAGCAAACATACTTTAAAAACTACACTCATACCGAATATACTTAAAAAAAAACAACGGGTTGCCGACAGGAGTGAAAACTTGAATATTGACGTTGTGCATTTTTGATATTTTGGAATAATTAGGAAATAATTTTGCACGAATTGCCTTTATTGTCAGTATGAAAGTACTATCATTTATGTGGTAGAATACAATATTCATTTATTGCGCTATCGTACACAAACATGACAACACGAACATTCGCGCAAGCTCCCTGCGCCGTCTTACGAATTTTTTATCAGGTCACGTGTCCTAACGCGAGTTTAGAAGTTTTCACCCATTTCAAAAAAGTGCGCAACGCCGCTAAAGAACTTTTCATTTCAAAAATATAAATTCGCTTTTCGAGGAGTGTGAGTGAGTGAGTGACACAATGACACGGAAAGAATAATGCGAGTATATTAAATATTGACTGCCTCGACGGCTGAGGACTTAGCGTGCACGCTTTGACGCCGCTGATTGGCCAGCTTGTTGGATTTGTTACAGGGGATACATTTTTTAATGAACATACTTGGATTTCTGGGTAGCTACTCTAAGTTTCTTTTACCGGATCTGTGGCCGCGATTCCGATCCGGCGGTAGTTTATAGTAATGTCGACGCGCAGAACCATCACTTGGTTTACGTGTTTAAAAAAATCTGTTTCTGATACTACTAAATTTATTCCAGTATGGGTTGACCCCATTGTACTAGTGATTGTACCCTTCCATTGACTGCTCGAGAGTCCGGGTTCGATTCCCGAGTCGAACAATTCCAAACCTGTTTTCTAAAAATCATTTAAAATGATATATCGCCACTGCAGTCTAGCGATCCGGTGTTTGACTTGACTTCTTGAGGTCCCGGTTTCGATCCCGGTTTCGATCCCGACAACGATCGATAGGCAACAAATATAAAATAAAAAAAGCGTATTTCCAATTTTCTATCGGCTAATCGTCGATAGTTGTGCCTCTGTCTAACTCTTCGGGGATATGGGCGTGAAGATACTTTCATATGAAATGACATTGCTCCCAATTTGATGAGTCCGGTAGGCGATAGGGATACCATCTATTGTGGGACTAAAAAGTACCTTTGATGACACTAGCGTGAAGATACTTACTAACTTATTACAGTATAATTTGGTTCAAATAAATAGATAACAAATAAATATGTTATCCCTATGAATAGAAAGTAATATAATATTTCCGGCTACTCAAATCGCAATGTTTTGTTGTAGAATTGTAACTTACTCGTGGTCCAGCGTATAAAGACGCAATTTTGCCGAGATATGAGGTTTTATTTCAGCTTTTATTACAAATGGCGAAACTATAAAACAGCACGAACAAACGATGTTATCTAGGAACAATTACTCGTATGAGTGAGTTAGAAATGTTGAGAAGCTGGATGATGTTTTTATGAACTATTGAACACTCCCCGCTACTTCGGTAGTGTATTAAATTTAGTTTGCTAAAAATAAATACATTAAATTCTTTTTTATGCTCTCCCGCGGTTTTTTGTTGAGATATTGGGTTAAAATAAGTTATTTCTAAGCTAAACTATATTAAATACAGTTCAGACGCCTTGACGGGAAAACTGAACATACACACATACGCACTTTTATTTATTTATTTAACCCTTTATTGCACACAAAAACTAAAATACACAAAATACACGAGAAGTTAAAAATGCACAAAAGGCGAGCTTATCTCTAACTAAAGAAATTTCTTCCAGCCAACCCAAAAAAAAATTAAGCTGTGAAAATAAAATGGAAGGCATCGTGTACAAACCAATTAACTGTAGCTATACTTAGAACGAATAAATAAAAATATACTAATAAAGTGTGTAAAAAAAACTGTGTAGTACTGTACACGCATTGTCAATTATTAAGTGGGCGTTAGGTACGTAATTAACGGCCAGTTTTCAAAACGCTAATTAATTTTAATATACGAATTACCACTTCTCGACAGCTATTTAAAATGAGTTCGGTTTAGACTTCAAAACCGCATTTATGTTAAATAGCTGTTTAATAATAATAATAATAAATCGTAAATTAAAATTGATTTGCGTTTCGGAAACTGACTGTTTCTAACTTACTTTAGTAAGACTAACGGCTTAGCGCTTGTAGGGGCAAGTTCTTCTAGGAGCAAATTAGAGACTAAAGTCGTCATAATCGAGCTTGTGGTGCACAGCAGTTGCCTATTAAAAGTTACGCTCACGATTGCCCACAAAATATAAAATATTAAGCTTACAATATAACATCAACAGTTTTTTTATGATATTGGAAGACAAACAAGCAGACGGATTTATTGGTAGTAAGAAATTCACGCCGCCTAGAGACACCAAAGCTGCTATTCACGAGCTGTTTCGATGTTGATGTCTATTCCATCGCTTCGTGTGTGTGTGTGTGTGTGTGCGTGTGTGTGTGTGTGTGTGTGTGTTAAGTCAACATATATACATATTAATTTGATGCCAAGTCATAATGCGTTAGACAGAGTATGGAAAGAAAGGTGAACATACAAATAAATATTTTCACAGCAAAAATACTAGCGTATATTTTCGGTCACACTTCGACAATTTGGTAAATACTCGTAGACACGAATTTATTGATTCTGTCAAATGCAGACAACTTTTGCAATTTCAATATAGGTAATTTTTCTAGTCTCTTTTAAAGAGTTCCAAAATTAAGTTTGATGACTTCGGGATGGGACGACCCCAGCGCACTTTACTCATGATCTAGTAATTTAATTTTTTATAGGATTAATGCAGTCAGTCATAACTAGATAAAAGGTACTGCGCAGTAGCTTACCCATTCCCATACATCTCGGTTCTCCAAGCATATCCAAGCCAAATTTTATGAAATATTAGTAGACAGACATAATTTTATATTTGTAGTAATATGAGCATGGTTGGGATTAAATAATACATACACAAACACAAACACACACATACAAATTTGATAGTGGAATGTCGACCGAAGTCTCCTCAGGTACCTACACTCATCCACATTCGCATTTTATATCTGTTTTTTCAATCTTTCGTCTTATTCATTATTTTCACATGAACGAAACAACGGAGCATACACCTTCCCATTCTTTTTTCTTTCAATCCCGCTCTTTCTCGGATATCACTGTTGCTAAAGCGGTCAGAGAGAGTAATACTACAGATTTTTCGTAACGCAGGGTAAAGTCAAGTCTACAATCTCGTAATACAGAGTACCCGTCATCAAAATTTTATCATGATCAATTTGGTAGATCGGGCATGATTCTGGGCATGATTATAGATAGACATAAACGGCAGTATTTTTTTTTATAGAAGAGGAGGCAAACGAGCAAGTGGGTCACCTGATGGTAAGTGATCACCTCCGCCCACGGATCCACAACACCAGGAGTATCACAGATGCGTTGCCGACCTTTAAGGAATGAGTACGCTCTTTTCTTGAAGGTTCCTAAGTCATAGTCGTTTGGGAATACCGCCCTCGGTAACTGATTCCACAAACGTGTTATACGGGGTAAAAAATGTCTTCGGAATCGCACAGTAGGATTGTCTATTGAGATAGAGGTTAAATATAAACCAGCTTTTTTAGTTAATTTATTTTTTAGTACGATACAGTCTCGATCTAGTGTGCACATTACCGGCATCCTCTTCTCACTGTCTCTGCAGCTTCTTTCAGAGAGAGACATTACCCTTTCACAAAAGAAGACACTTCCCTGAGATTTGATAGGTACGTCTGCTCCAGTACGACTTAAAAGCGATAGATTGTCTTCGATTGTCAGATTTTGTCTTTCTTTCATCCAAATTTGGCACTCTACCATTATATGCATGTCAGTATCGACACGCTGATTACAATAATGGCATCTAGTGTCGAGTTCCCATCATGCATTTTCAAGATTCAATTGAGTCAATCGGAATGTTAAGCGCTCGTGCTATCCCTGCAGGTACTAAATGTTAATAGCTCCCCATTAACCTAATTTAGGCCCTTTTTTACTAATTTTGTTTATATGGCAATATTGTGTTTTACATATTTACAAATAAGTTTTGATTGCACCCATTTTGATGCTTTATTAGGGTAAATTTGCTAATTACTTATTTTTTTAATACAATTGGAATTGAAATATACTCTTAAAATCGAATGATATAAATATATATCACTTATAACTTAACTGATGTGATAACTTAGCAATAGATCAAGTTGAACAGGTATATTTAGGACGAGGAAAACTGCGGTTCGTGATTAATATATCATTGTGAAGCTGCGTAGATCTGGCCGAAGTCCTTAAACCTTCATAATATCTATCCTTGTAGTAACGTAATAAGATATGTCAGTGTGACGAAAACAAAACCTTCATTGTGTCTGTGAGACGCAACATTTACGTCTCACGACTATCCACTGTTTATTTTATTACCAGTCTCATAACATAAGTGCTCGAACTTATAGCCTGAAAAAGGCCCATTTAGATTTATGAAGTCTTCGACGTTTATTTTATGTGTTTAGTAAGGACTTTTATGAAGTACACATTAAATAACTTTAGCCATATTTCTCGTACAGTTGTACAAACTTTATTTCATACTTATGTATCACGCTAAGTCCCTTGTAGGATATGCAATGCTTTAAATGCCAATAGTGGAGCGCTTTATCCATATTCATGAGTCTTTTAATAAAAAATGTTGATTTCGGATCAACTATTCTCGGATAATACCCGAGCAAACCTAGGTGCTCTGGGTACCAACATCCATCAATTATATTTTGTCAGTCTTTCATCTACCTTTTCTTTGCTCATGCCCTCTACCTGACTAAGTGGAAGTCAGGTAGTCACTTGATAAATAAATAAATATCTCTGGACAAGTTATACAAATTGAATCGAACCCCAAATTAAGCAAACTATATGACTACGTTATGGGTGTTAGTCACTGATTGCAATACATAGAAATACTTAAATAGATACTAGAATATATTTAATACACACCCAGACCCGGAAATGCTGACATCTAAATGTTCATCGCACAAATGGAACTCGAGCCTCGCGGTTGGTCGGCGTAGTTAGGCGTGTACGCTAGCCACTCGACCAACCAGGCGGATGATAATGAAGATAACAAAAGTACGTAAGAACTATAGAGTAGCATTATTAGTAGGTAACACTTTAAAAATAGTAGCAATTTAATAGTCCACCATATCGAATTTAGAAAACTTTTTGTTTGCTAGCCAAACGCTACCCGTGTCCCTAGCTTCAAATATAGGCGAGCTGCTTTTATATCAAGTACTAGTTAGCGGCGTGCGTCGATTTATGCCACCGATAGACCACAGTAATCAGGTTTCAGTCTTGTATAGTTTTACTACGATATAAGCCCAGTAAAATTGCAAAAAAACGACTTCACGAGTATAACGTCGCGTTCGTCGGAATGCTTTAAAATATATTGATTTCTGCAAATGACTTAAAAACTGCGAGTCAGATCTTAATAAAATGTATATCGGGATTTCCCCGTGTTAGTCCGGGCTCCTTTGCGGAATAGACCATCTGCCTTCCTGCCAGGCAGCTCGTAAAAGGCGAGAACAGGCTTACCGTCACGAATACTGTGACATCCTACTAGGTGGTTGAGTTTCGCAGCGACTCGCCCGGATTGGTACCACCGCCTTACCTATTCCTGCCGCTATAATGTCCCATGCTTGCCGTTGACGTGTTCCGGTTCAGAGGGTAAGGTAGTCGGTGAACTTACTTTTGCTCGAGGCCTAACATCCCGACTTTAGGTTGGCAACGCACCATTACCACCTTTGGTGTCTCTAGGCGCCGTGAATTTCTTACCATCAGGAAATCCGTCTGCTTGTTTGCCTTCCAATATCATAAAAAAAATCGTGAACTACCTTCCGTATTAAGAATCATCAAAACCTGATCTTTAATAGACGACTTATTGAGCATTACCTAACATATAAAAATATACCTCATACTTTTTGACCAATATTGTCATAACTGTAAAGCTATTTGAATAAATACAGTATTAACCTTTATCAAATTAGATTCATTAGTTACATTAGACATTTCGTATTCAACACGATAGCCCATTATACTGAATAGTTTCTTTATAATAATATCCTTTAAGTTGTTGCAAAATCAAATATTACACCGCGAAATCGACGCAAATTTTCACCACACCGCGCCTATCTGCTGTCTTATCAATACACAAATATAGACATTTCTGTGTTATTGTATATTATTTATTGGAGCGAAGTTCCTTACGGCAGACTTGGAGGAGATAGGCATTTTGTTGTGCGGCAGAACTGAAAAAAATGTGATAGTAAAAACCGTAAGAAAAAGTGGGTGGAATAAAACCGTCAAATGAGACGTGCGTAGGCGTGACAGTTGCTGCGCGACCGAACTAAAAAAATGTAATAGTAAAACCGCTCACTCCACCCCGCCAAAGCATAGATATATATATACTCATGAATTGTGTCGAATCTACATTAGCCGAAGGAACTTCGTTCCTACCCGGTGTCCCACGACACCATTATCTTTTTATTATAACTACTTTAGTTTTTAATTTAGAATTTTTGTCTTATTAAAATTTTCTAAATTCCTTTCCTATGATGAAACATTTAACTTTATTTTAAATATAAATTAATAGAATACTACTCTGTCAAGAAAGTACCGGCAAAATATCAATAATAAACGAACTGTTTGATTTTCATCAAAATTTGTTTTATCACCTTCAAAGTATGTTCTTTCAGAAATGATACACTTACGCCAACGAATGATCCAATAATCAAAACATATTTAAGTGCTGTTTCCAAAATTATTAAACTTGCCGAAGAAAAATGAGTCCACTGGAACCATATGTGGTGAAAAAAAGTTGAGAGGTGTCAAGGGACACTCGGATGGAACGAAGTTCTCTCTCCTCCCATCTCTCTCTCAATCTCTATCAATCTCTAGTAATCTCTATCTCTATCTCTCTTATACAGAGAGACAGACAGAGAAACATGAAATTAAAAAAAGAAAATAAAAATATGAAAAAAATAATAAAATAAAAAAAATGAAAATGATAATAAAAAAAATAGAAAATGAAAAATAAAAAAAAATAAAAAAAATTGTCCGACCCGGGATTCGAACCCGGGACCTCATGCAGTCAAGTCCAACTACTGAATCGCTAAACCACAGAGCAAAAAGTGTCGTGACAACATTTTCGTAAGAATTTTTTCCGTCTAGCTCCCATTCACAACGCGCAAGAACGAACTTCGTTCCAAAAATGGTGGTTGCTCGATGGTATTTGTTGAGTGTTTGGTCGAAAATTTGGTAACAATGGTGGGCTTGTGCGAAGGCTCACTATCGTGGTGAAAAATCCAAAACTTTTTCCACAATCTGGCCTTTTTTTTTATGATATTGGAAGGCAAACAAGCAGACGGATTTCCTGATGTTAATAAATTCAAGCCACCTAGAGACACCAAAGGTGGTAATGGTGCGTTGCCAACCTGAGGCGGGGATGTTAGGCCTCGAGCAAAAGTAAGTTTACCGGCTACCTTACCCTCCGAACCGGAACACGTCATGACGTTATGGCGGCAGGAATAGGTAAGGCGGTGGTACCAATCCGGACGAGTCGCTGCTAAACTCTACCACCTAGTCAGATGTCACGGTGTTAGTGACGGTGAGCCTATGCTCGCCTTTTATGAGCTGCCTGGCAAAGAAGCCAGAAGGTCTATTCTACAAAGGAGCCCGGACCAACACGGGAAAATTTCGTCGAGTTCTTTTTGTCGAATTTGCTCTCTTAACCCAGCATAATATATCTTATATTATTTGAGCCTTATGCTGGGTAAGTGAAGCTTAATTACTGTTTCACCTTTTAGCAAAAAATCCAAGTGGACAACTCCACAATGGTCAAAGAAAACATTCAGCATGACTTTGACTTTTGAACGGGTCAGGCGGAGGTTTTCGGTTTTTGTACAGTCTTGTTGAGTAGTTTGCATGTCAAACTCGTAAACACACATCTCGTCACCAGTGAAAACGCGTTTCATGAATGAATTGATGAACTCGTTTTATTATGTCCTTAGCGACTCGCATGCGATTGAGTTTTTGGAGAAAATGTAGGTCTTTTGGGACTAACTGAGCGGCAGCATGTTTCATACACAAATTATTAGTTTAAATGATACGGATCGACTAATGAGATGTCAAAAGTTCAGCGGCTATCTCTCTCAATGTTGAATGAGGATTATCAGTCACTGTTTTCTTCAGTTTTGCGATGTTAACTTAAGTTGCAGACGTTGATGGCCTAACAAAGCGAGGAAAATCTTTCATCACATCTAACCCGCTTTTGAATGCTTTGTTATGTACAACACGAGCTTCGATCAAGTCGATTCACGGTAAGTCTTTGGTAACATTTTCAATGACTTCGAACACGAAATTCCAATGGCAATGCAAACTTTAAGACAAATGGTTTGCTGTTTTTGTCCGTTAGGAAAATCGCAATATACATTTTCTTTACACCTGGACAAGTAACACAAATTGAATCTAACCCCAAAGTAAGCAAATTATATGCTTATGTTATGGGTGTTAGTCAACAATTCTCACACATAGAAAATACTTAAATAGATACCAGAATAAATATAATAAACACCCAGACCCGGAAATGTAGACATCTAAATCTTCGTCACACAAATGCCTGCCCCCGTCGCGAATCGAACCCGAGCCTCGCGGTTGGTCGATGTAGTTAGGCGTGTACGCTAGCCACTCGACCAACGAGGCGGTCAACAATACATAATACATTAAATATGATGTAACTAAAAACATCACTTTATTTAATACTAGCGGCCCACCCCGGCTTCGCACGGTAATAAACCTAGCTCTTAATAAATATAATTATAAACATAGCTCTTCAATCACTTTATCACTATATTGAAAAAATCTGCATCAAAATCCGTTGCGTAGTTTTAAAGATTTAAGCATACAAAGGGACATAGGGACAGAGGAAGCGATTTTATTTTCCACTTTGTAGTGATAAATAGGTGGAATGAAATGAGATTTATTTATTTATTTGCGAATGTTACAAAAATATTAAAGTATATCAACATTTTCTACCACATTTAAGTGAACAAATATTTTAATATTTATACAAAAAAAATTTAATTACTTACACTTTAAATTTGTAAGATAAAATAACATATGCAACTCAAACTCTGCGCCAAAATGGAAAGCAGTTCTATCAATTTAGCAACAACAAAAACAAAATTTGAATTGGAACAAATAATTAATTCCCGATACTTTTTAATAGAATGTGAAATCTTCTTACATCCTATATGAGGGGCTAAGAAAGAATTAACGTATACAGACCGACTGAATTTAAAGGGGCCGAAACCGCCTGGGGGTGAAATCATTATCGTTCACCTTACATTTATTCGCAGAGCAAAAGAAACTTTTCTTGCAAAAGATTTCGACCCACATATTATCAAACAAAATTGTATTGACATTAATACTTTCGCAGAACAAAAGCAAAGAGTAAGTGAAATGGAAGAAATGGCTGCCACAATTTGTTTATATGAAACAGTTTACGGATTGTTTCTTTTGTGTTTCTTGTAGAAACCTGAATAAAGATACAGACTTATTTTGGTTTTCGCCCTTGACACACATTTTTTGGAACGAAGTTCCTTATTGCGCGTTGTGAATGGGCCCCCATTCATAACAGACGGAAAAAATTCTTACGAAAACGTTGCCATGACACTTTTTGCTCTGTGTTCTAGCGGTTCAGTAGTTTGACTTGACTGCATGAGGTCCCGGGTTCGAATCCCGGGTCGGACAATTTTTTTTATTATTTTTTTTATTTTCCATTTTCTATTATTTTTGTTATCATTTTCATTTTTGTATTTTTTTATATATATTTTTATTTTCTTTTTTTTATTTCATATTTCTCTGTCTGTCTCTCTCTCTAAGAGAGATAGAGATAGAGATTTCTAGAGATTGATAGAGATTGAGAGAGAGGGAGGGGGGGGAGAGAACTTCGTTCCATCCGTGTGTCCCTTGACATCTTTCAACTTTTTTTTAATTTTTAGGATTTTAATACGGTAAGAAATTCACGTTGCTTATTAACATTAAGCCTTAAAGTGAAGCTCCTTGCTTGAGTACATTTACCGTCTACCCTACCTTCTATTCCAGAACAGGACAGTGAAGGGCACTGATATTAAAAAAGATAGGAACAGATAAGGCGGTAATACAAACCAGGCAAGTTATTAGAAAAATTTTGCGGGTAAAACAACAGCCGGTGATAAAAAGTTTTATTTAATTTGTTTGGTTCCTCTCTACTCATTCATCTGAGAAATCAGTTGGGCATAAATAATTTTCACTTTTTTATGTGTATCTTACTGTTTGAAGTGATATTGTTGCTTTAAAACGCTAAGCTGTGGAAGAGTAATGATAATAAAAATAGTTTGAATTCTTCCTTTCTTTAGGTTTTGGACTTCACGTTAGTATTTTGCC
>NJDC01000103.1:209611-232431 GCA_002245475.1 Calephelis virginiensis
GTGCTTATTACAAACAACTGTGTTACACATGTGTCTCGTCAAAATAACCGTCTTGTATTTATTCTTTTTTGGAAAATATGTTTTACATTAAATTTTCCCATCATAAAGATATTTTGATTTCATTCTAAGTTCCCTTACTTTATTAAATGGTGTTTTTGTAACATAAAATACTAGTTAAGTTATAACCTTCTGACTGTTCCAGCAGACTTCGTTGCACCCGTTTTGTTTGTACATACATACATATCTTCACGCTAAGTCCCTTACGGGGTAGGCAGAGAGTATCGAGTGCCAGACCTCAGTAGTGCTCTTATTTAGACCGCATTTATCCTATTTTCATGCTATTTCTGACATACTCAACTCTCGCTTCCATACAATGACGTTGGAATAAGCACAGAATTATGCAAAGCGAGTTTAGCTTTTTGACTCAAAGCCTCGCTTTGGAATAGCTTACCCAACGCCCCATTCGCACTATTCCCTGCACCCACTCTCCTCTCTACATCCGCGGTGTACCTTCCATCCCTGCTAAAAGCATAACCAAGATAAACAATTTCATTCACTTGTTCCATCACTATATCATCAACCAAAGCTCTTACATCCGTTCTGGCTACGCCTCTTTGTAAAGTAAAAGAAATGATTTTTGCGAAACTTTAACTTCTCAATAGGAAAAAAATCCCCCGATTTTGAAATATTTTCATTGGTGTTACACTCTTAGCATAATAAAACAGCCTTTCTCGATAAATGGGCTATCTATAACATTGAAATACTTTTTGAAATTGAAACAGTAGTTCCTGAGATTGAATCGTTCAAGCAAACAAACAAACGAACAAACTCTTTAGCATTATATTAGTATAAGAATTTTCATTAAATTTATTATTTAAACATAATTCACTTTACACCATTAAAATTTAAGTATCAATGCGGTCTTATACAGTCAAATATACAAAATCCTCTCTTTCCTGGTTGTCTGGTAGAGATTGCTTTGAGCGATAATAGGGCCATTTTTCTATTTTTTTAATATTTTGGTTCTATATCTTATGCTTGTGATTATATTGTACAATAAATAATAAACCTAATATATAAAATTCTCATGTCACGGTGTGCGTGATTGAACTCCTTCGAAACGGCTTGACCGATTCTCATGAAATTTTGTAAGCATATTGAGTAGGTCTGAGAATCGGCCAACATTTATTTTTCAGAAGTGATGAGCGTGACTCATGCCAATTTTTTTCACTAAAATCGCATTAAAAATATAGCAGAGCAACGTCTGCCAGTCAGCTAGAAAATAAATAAAAATACCAAAACAACGATGTATTGGGGTTTTCAGAATTCTAATAACTTAATATTGTATCTGAAATATCCGTAACGTATACAGCACTTTGTGAAGAATTGTCAACACTCGAGATGTCATGTATTATTAATAAGCAGGACAAGATTTTATTTATAGATCCGTATTTGTTTGAAAACAACAACGAAACTTTAGTAATAACATTGCAGGATATTATATTTTCTTCCCAGAAGCAATTCCCTTGGCTTGTCAGAGTTCAGTTGGGACTATCTTTGTAATGTTATCCTTTCTTTTCCAAAGAAAAGTAAGTCTTATTATTTTTCGAAAACGTTACGCAGTAAAATAAATGAGGCCAATTATCTAGTATATAGAGAAAAGAAACATTTGTGTATTTTATTTTAAATTCGAACAAAACCGTAGATAGTAGCAGACTTAAATAAAAACTTTAAACTCAAACTCATAGTCTCAAACTTAAGTGGGCCAAGCTAAAGCGGTATTTTATCAAAATTAGTTCAATAAATGTGAGGATAACTAAAAGTCACTGAAATGTTCTTAACTCCTTAAAACTAGTCTGTTTACGGCCACTTGCACGTTCTTGGGTTTAATTTTTTACTCTGAGTTAGCTTCTAACTGGGGTTAAATCACTTAATATTTGTCTCAGTATAAATCATCAACAAATTTGACGGAACGTGTAAGTAGCCCTTAATCTTATTCATTCAGTAGCTGTTACCCGCGGCTTCGACTACGGTAAATTGAAATGTAAACTATCCTATCTTTTCAGTTAGGTAAACTGCACAATGTGTAAATTTGACTGAAATTTAGGAGTCCATCGCGAACAAACAACTTGACACATAATTTATATATATATTAATATTTATTTACTCTTCATGTATACTCAAGGGACAATATACAATATTACTCAGAAATCTCAAAATTGGCGTGCTCCAGTTTACACTTTACAGTACAATTATTTAATACTGCAGATCAAGCGCTGGATAAAATAAAGTGTCTAATAATATCACACAGAATGTTTAACAGTTCAGCGTTTAAACGTTGTCTGATTCCATTCTATACTGTTTTGTGATAAAATAGCAAATCAAGCGCTGAATTAATTAGAAACGTTTAATAATACGTACAAAGTTTTACGCTTATCGTAGCGTCAAAGCGTTGGCGTTGGAATGTTGCATTATAGCTATCCGTCTAACGAATTTTTGTTTTACGAATCTGAGGCGAGTTTAGAAGTTTTTACCCATTCCAAAAAAAGCAAATCTATAATTACATTGAAAAGGAGCTGTCTGAAGATTGAAGATAATTTATGAAAATAATCTGCGGTCTAGTTATCCGCTGTTAGGCTTGACAACACGAGTCTCGGGCTTAATTGCTCGGGTTATACTACAAAACATTCAGCATTTTTTTAACAAAATCAACGAATCCCGGACAGGGTTCTCATTACAGCCCGGTTGGCGAAAGTTTAGCCACCAATCACTTTTTGGGACTTAGTATTTTCGGGTAATCGTGAGTGCTTTGGTCTTACCTTTCTTCGGGGATATGGGCGTAAAATTATATTTCGTTATTAATTTAATAATAATAATAGTATTACAGTTATGGACGTTTTAACACTAAACAAGTTTGTCAAAATTGTCTATCTGGGACTGATAAAACATAAAATAGACGGGAATCCGACAATTCTGTCGCTTTAAGACCATCTATCATTTATGTTGCGCCATTTCCATTATAGTTACGAGACCTGTGCCCGATGTACGTGAAGAGTTGACATGAATGTTGTAATTTATTTAAAGAGACTTTATGTAAACAGATTTCATGGTTATTTATGTTGTCACCCACACATTGTAAGTTGGTATAAGGCTTGAATTGAGATAGGAATTCCCACGTGTTAGTCTGGGTTCCTTTGCAGAATAGACCTTCCTTCCTTCCTTCCTGCCAGGTAGCTCATAAAAGGCAAGCATAGTCTTACCGTCACTAACACCGTGACATCTGACTAGGTGGTAGAGTTTCGCGACTCACCCGGATTGGTACCACTGCCTTACCTATTCCTGCCGCCATAACGCCATGACGCGTACCGGTTTGGAGGGTAAGGTAGCCGGTAAACTTAAATTTGCTCGAGGCCTTACATCCCGGCCTTAGGTTGGCAACGCACCATTCCCACCTTTGGTGCCTCTAGGCATCGTGAATTTCTTACCATCAGGAAATGCGCCTGCTTATTTGCCTTCCGATGTCATGAAAAAAGGAAGAGTTTTAAAATTCCAGTTTAAGGTTCTTTGATAATCTTTAATGTCTTTGTTCATTCCAGTCGTTAATAAATCCGGTCCGTTTAAAACCCAATACAGAGAGACTTATACCACCAGTTTATTTACTCTATTGTAGTAGAATGCTCAGTATTGTCGTGTTCCGGATTGATCAATGGTTAAATAAAATAAAACAACAAAAGTCTATTCGCTCAAAATATGATATTGTACGCAGAAATGTGCCGGCGCCCAAGGCCCTGAAGCAGGCAGTCTCGGAGCTACCTTTGCGAGGACCCTGCCGCCTGCTCACAAGGTCAGCAAATCTGTGGTGGCATTGCTGAAGGCGTTCAACTGGAACAAGTTCGCTATCATCGCTGGTGATGAGGCCACCGCTGCGGAACAACAAATGGCAGCTATAAAGGTTTGCCATAATTTCAATAGTGACACCAAGACCTGTGACGTGATGTCATAAAACAGAAAAAATACCATGAAGTTATATTACTACTGGAGGTTACACTCGTGACAAAGACTTGATGTTATTTGCAAATATTGCTATCTCATTCAAATGTACTGACCTCTCTTTTGTTTTGACTTTGTTATTTGACATCTTAAGACTTGCAGAAAGAGGGTCAGCAGTATTTGGAAATAACATCAAAGACCCTACAATGAACGCTTATAGCAGTATTATTGTTTCCATGTTGATAATATACATTCACAAAAGTAACTTCATGGTATACTACATAAGTTTGTCTTTCGCCGATGAGAATTAGAAGCGGATATTGACTTCATGAGTTTCAAGTTTTGTCCCTAATGCATCATCAAGTAAATAAAAATACTGGTAGGTACTTACACATAGTCTGATAATTGATAGCAAATCGTAAATGATACATAATCCACTGCAACTGTTTCCGTCCGTATATCACAGCCACTTTATTCCTGAATTATAAGGTCTACGCATTTGAAACTTACTGTTATGTGAAAGATTTATAATTTTTTAACAAAATCAAAAATAATGAAATGTATGTCACTCCCTCACATGTTATCTGAAAAAATAGGTTTAAAAAACTATGTCGAAGTTTAAAACCATTCTCCCTTTAATCAATCGTTTGAAAAAGAGACAGCTGCAAAGTAGTGTAATGTGTAGAGTCTCCCCCTCTTTAACTTCTAAACTAAGAGAGAGAGAGAAAAAAATAGTCTTCTAAATTAAAAAAAACTCTTCACAAAATTAGTTTTAACGATAAGTAGTCAGCAGTTTTTGAGTGATAGCACATTTTCAAATATCGCATTATAACTTTGTCATTTATTCAAATTTATTCAGGGGTCATTGGCCAGAAGCGTGCATGTCGCGATCCCTGCCAGTCCATTGGACTGCAATTCTGGCCCGAAAAAGTACCGCAGAACGGGTTAGGGCGTTCCCTGGAGGCGATGCGTACCGATCCGCCCTCGTCGGTACGAAAAGAGGCAGATGCGGCGATGGGGGCCGCCACCCATCACGCCAGGCCCGTACAGGCGAATCGAGGAGTGGAAAGTGTCAAATAGGCACGTGGAATGTTAGAGGGGGAATGGAAGCGAAGATGAATGAATTGATTGATGTAATGGATGAGAGATGCCATTTTTTTTTATAGTGTGGAAAATAACCCCGGATACCCACCGCTCTCGGTGGAGAACGGCGGGTTATGTCGGTCTCGAACCGTCTAAAAACCACACTATGACCTTCTTGCCGCCCGGCTAGGAGCAAGATGTGGTCGCATTGGCATTCACCATCTCGCTCCGCGGCTACGGCCCGGTGCTTACCGGGCCTCCTCCCGCGCTAAAAGAGGAGCAACTCTGGCCACTGGAGTCGCCCCCCAGGCGTGCGAAGCCGTGCTGGCCAGAGGAAATCCCCCGACTCCCCCCGGCAGCCCCGCATTGTAAGCACTTTGAAGGCGGTTTAACCGCCTTCTCACGCCCCCGGTCCGCCTGCGTCGGAGCGGGCCTGAGTTAGGATCGTCCTCCCGGGCCCGCTCCGCGGTCTTCTTTGGCGTCATTACGTCTTCGCAAAAGGAGACAACCGCCTGCCAGGACCTGTCACTACCGAGCATGACGTTGACTACGCTTGGCAGCGAGAGTTCCTCTCCTACGATCTCCTGTTGCTCGAAGGCGACGCGCTCTCTCAGCGTGTGGAACGCCGTATCTTCTGGCGCCCCGCACTCGTGGCAGGCGGGGGTCGCCTCCCGTCTCGCGATTTTGTGCAGATATTTCCTGAAGCATCCGTGCCCGGAAAGCACCTGCACAAGTTGAAACGTCAGCGACCCGAACCGCCACTGCAACCACCCTCGGAGGACCGGTCGGATTGCCTCCACCGTCGCCTGCCCAGGGACAGGTAGGGCAAGGTCCTCCTTCCACCGCTCCAACGTGGTCTTCCACGCCTGCCTCTGCATGCGCCTCACGTCCTCCTACGCCAGGGGCTTCCCGCGCGCCCTCGCCGACGATACCGCGAGGTGTATGTCAGCAAGAGCTTGCGCTTGGAGCTCCCAGGGCGGGTTTCCAGCGAGGACGCATGCCACCGTCCAGGACACCGTCCGGTATCCGCATATCGCCCTGGTCACGATGACCCGCTGCGGACGTCGCAGCAGGGTCTTGTTGGCGCGACCAAGGGCGTCCGCCTAGACAGGTGCTCCATACAGGGCCATATTCCGTACGACGCCGGCGTACAGCCGTCGGCAGTTGGCGCTCGGGCCTCTCACGTTGAGCAGCAGCCTCCCCAAAGCAGCAGCGGCTCCCAGGACTCTCGGGGCGAGCCGGACAAAATGTGACCCGAAAGTCCACCTCCCGTCCAGTATGAGACCCAGGTACTTCATCTGGGTCCCAACCCGGACCTGGACCCCGTCCAGTACCACCCGCGTACCTGGAGGTTGTCCCCCCGAGGCCCATGGAACAATAGGGCCTCTGTCTTGGGGAGGTTCACCTCCAGACCCAGGGAGCGTATACGGCCGACAACGATGGTTGTCCCCACCTTCGCCAGCCGCAACGTCTCATCCAGGTCCCTCCTCCTGGCTACGACCAGCGTGTCATCCGCATAGCACGCTTCCCTTAGGTTGGTGTGCAGCGCGCCGCGGAGGACCCAGCCGTAGCCGATGTCCCACAGGAGTGGGCCCAGAACGGATCCCTGTGGGACCCCGCAGGTCCCCCCCCTTCCACTAGGACCTCGCGGTCCCGGAGATAGTCGGCCAACAGCTCCCGCAGATACAGGGGTACTCCATGGTAGCGGAGCACCTTCTGTATTGTTCCCTGCGGGAGACTGTTGAAGGCATTGGCGATGTCGAGAGAGACCGCCAACGTCTTTTCGTCTTCGCGAACAGACTCCTGCGTCCAGGCCTTGAGCCAGAGCAAGGCGTCTAGACAGGAATGCCCCACCCTGAACCCGTACCCTCCCCGTCTCCTTGAGGTGCCGGACGATTCGGGTCGCCACCACGCGCTCGAGCAGCTTCCCGTTGTCGTCCAGCAGGACGATGGGCCTGTAACCTGAAGGAGAATCAGGTGGACGATTCCCCTTCCACAGGAGGCACAGCCGGTCTTCCTTCCACAGCGTCGGGAATCTTCTCGACGCAAGACAGGCATCGAAGAGCCCCCGAAGCGGTGGCTCGAGTGGTCCCAGGGCGATGTCCAGGATTCGCCCCGGTACCCCGTCTGGGCCCGGAGCCAGCCTCTTGCCCCGTAAGCGGTCCACAGCGGCCTCCATCTCCTCTTCTGACACCGGTGAGATAGAGGCCGGGTCGAGCGCCTCCCCGCCTAGCCTTGTAGCGGGGACCGCCATCGCCGGAGGCACAAACTGGGGCGTTTCCTCGGGGAACAGAACCCCTAGCACCCTGCCCAGAAGCCCGGGATCCATTGACCCCGTGTGGGACGCCTCCGTCCGGTATACGGGCGTCCCCACGGATTTACTGTGTGTAACGGAGACTAAGCGAAAGGGTAGTGATACTTTTGATCTCCCCGGTGGTAGGTTGGCTCTCTGGTCTGGTGTATCACAGAGAGATCACGCCAGCGCTGGGTAGGTATCATTTTACCGTCTCGCTTAGACTCAGGCCTGAAAGATTATGGTTTGGTTGGCCCGAGACTGCTCTGGGTCCGTATTAAGCTAGGAGTCACGCGATTTTTTGTGGTAGTAACCTATGCTCCGGTCAACTCGTCGGCGACTCATGACCTGGAAAAGTTTAAGGATTCTATAAGAGATGTTCTGGATATGGTTGAAGGAAATGAAAAAGTGATTGTGTGTGGTGACTTGAATGGTTGGGTGGGGGCACGACGGAACGGTTACGAGGCCGTTCTTGGACCCAATGGTGAAAAGAGAGTGAATGATGCTGGTAAGCATATTGTAGATTTATGTGTGGAAAGAAATCTCCTTGTGTCTAACACAATGTTTCAACATAAGGACATACATACGTATACACGGAGAAGGAATGATCAAATGAGTATGATAGATTTGATTTTGGTTGATGAGTCGTCTCCGGAAATGTTGAAGGGATACGAGAGCCTTCAGGGGCCCAACTCTTAACACGGACCACTACTTGGTTACTAGCCGGTTTAGGGGTATGTTTTTGAAGAGGAGGCACTGGCGAGTAAGTGTTCCATTTGGAGGTCTTGAAAGGATTAAGAGCGAAAAGTTGCAAGACCCGAGTGTAGGAAGCATGTATGAGAGTCAAGTCCAAGACAGGCTGAATAGTGTGTGCCTAACGTACTTAGATGTGGATGACTGTTGGAATGTTTTGAAAGATAGCATGGTTGATGTTGCGAAAGAGGTATGTGGGAGTGCAAAGATGCATAAGTCTCTGAATGGTGACGCATGGTGGGATGAGGAGGTAAAAGCCGCCGTTGAAATAAAGAAGAAAGCTTGGCTAGACTATGTAGCATGTTTGTAGTCGAATGACAGTATGAAAGATTTGAAGAAAGAAATGTACTGTTGTTGCAAGAATATCACCAAACACTTAGTGAAAGATAAGCGTGAAAGGGAAAGTATGAAACTAGAAGGGAGGTTGGCTAACAACTTCGAGATGAGCACCAAACTCTTTTGGAGGGAGACAAAAAAGTCTCGGAGTTGTTCGTCTGCCTTCAGAATGAATAGAATTAAGTCTAAGAGTGGTAATATTCTTGCAAGCACGCATGACGTGTTAAAACGGTGGAGTGAATTTTATGGAGATATGTATGAATGTGCCCAAGATGCTGCCGCTAGTTCCGAGTACTCAAATGACTCGGAAATAGCGGAAGCATCTGACGGCATATACGGGTGATAAGAAGTATGAAATATGGTAAGGCTGCGGGAGTAGATATGGCTAGAGCTGAGATGAACAAACATGGTGGTCCTGCCGTCCGGAACTCTTTCTGGGTTCTTTGTAAAGACCGGCAGAGTAACCGAAGACTGGCGACGTGCGGTCATCGTGCCCTTGTATAAAGGCAAGGGTTCACGTATGGACTATACAAGTTACAGGGCCATTAGTTTGAACAGTTTAGCATCAAAAGTGTATAGAAAAATAGTTGAAAGGAGGATGCAAGGGGTGTCCGATAGAACATTGTGGGAGGCTCAAGGTGGTTTTAGGTCTGGAAGAGGATGTACGGATCAAGTGTTTTCGCTCCACAACATTGTAGAGAAGCATCTGGCTGTTGGTCAGAAGGTTTTCTGCGGTTTTGTGGATCTCGGAAAAGGGTTTGATAGGGTTGTATGTAAGGAACTTTGGAACATTTTGCCAGATTATGGGATAGTCGGGTCTCTGCTGCGTGCGGTGCAGTCAACGTATTTAGACTGTAAAGCATGCGTGCGGGTGGATGACAACATATCGCCTTGGTTTGATGTGAATACTGGCGTCAAGCAGGGTTGTGTGTTGTCAGCACGCTTGTTTATCTTATATCTGGACAAATGTCTTCAAAGGTTAAGATCATTGAATGTGGGAATGCGTATGGGTGACCAAGTGGTGAACTGCCTGCTTTACTTTGGCTGCTTTGCTTTTTGGGTTCTACACCATCTGAGCTGCAAATACTGGTCACAGTTATGGAAGAAGATTGTAAATTTGAATGTGCTGAAAACCAAAATAATGGTGTTTGAAAGAGACGTAGCCAAAACGGATGTAAAAGTTTTGGTTGATGATGTAGTGCTGGAACAAGTGAATGAAATTGTACATTTTGGGTGCGCTTTTAGCAGGCATGGAAGGTACACCGCGGATGTAGAGAGGAGAGTGAGTGCAGGGAATAATGTGAATGGAGCGTTGGGTAAGCTACTCCAAAGCGAGGTTTTGAGTCAAAGAGCTAAACTCGCTTTGCATAATTCTGTGCTTATCCCTACATTATTGAATGGAAGCGAGAGTTGGGTATGTCAGAAAGAGCATGAAAGTAGGATAAATGCGATCGAAATGAGAGCGCTACGGAAAATCTGTGGTGTAACGCTCGTTGTCTGCATTCGTAACAGTGATATCCGAGAAACAGTGGGATTGAAAGAAAGTGTTGGTGTTAAAATTAGAAAGGGTATGTTCCGCTGGTTCGGATATGTGGAAAAAATGACAGATGAAAGATTGACAAAGCAGATATACAATGCGAATGTGGATGGATGTAGGTACCCGGGGAGACCAAGGCTGACATTTCACGATCAGATCAATCGGATATTATCCGAGGGTGGTGTCAAGAGTCTCCGAAACCGGCGTGTTTGTATGAAAAGGGTAATTAATGTGAAGGAAGCAAGACAGGTTTGTCAGGATCGTTAGGTCTGACACTCGGTATTCTCTGCCTACCCCGTAAGGGACTTGACGTAAAGATATGTATGTACATATTTTTAACTAGTGAAAGTTTATGGTGAGCTTAAGATTAGTACATTGTTAAGGCTATGACACAGAAACTGCCTACAAAGGCGTTCCCTCAGGTGTCGAGAGAAATACTTACCCCGTATGAAACCACATGTAACATTTAGTGTTTTATTACACACATACATTATTTTTAAATAATAAAACTAGATGACCAACAACTTTTGACATCATTAATGAAAGGTATGTCAAGGAAGTTGTTAGAGGCAAGGCTAATTTATCAAAGGCCCCTGTGTTTGTAAAAGAGGTCTAAACCCTTTTTGGGTCTCTAAATTACTCACGTTCATTATTTTAATTATACTATATACTGTTGGGATTACTATGTTCATTGACAGGAAGTTGTTTTTTCATCATACCAGAAGCTAATGTTGCGATTTCTTTAGCGAAATTGGAGTTGTGTACGGTAAGCTTTTATTAAAATGATTCATTTTAGAGACATCATCCAATAATTTCATAATTACATCTTTATAACGCAAAAACCACTTAAGTGCCATTATAAAAAGAGCTCACTCATTTCTAAGAGAACTGCAAGGTAACTGTGGGACCATCCTTTTTTCTTTCTTTATGTTTTGTCATTCAAGTTAGTATTTTACCATTAGTCAAGTAGAAATTTGCATCAAATTTACCAAAATCGGTATTAAATTATCATTAAGTAAGTCATAAGTCGTCAATATGTCATGTCAAGGTCTTGGTTAAAGCAGTGGCCTGATTACTCAAGCTCATGTAGTAAGATTTGGTGGCAACGAGGAAATACACGATACGCTAATTTCTACGTGCACTTTCACTGAACAAAATCAACATATTTCTTTCAATATAAACACGAAATTCAAAAATTATGAAAACACTTCGACCATCTTTTAGTCTCTCGATGGCGCCAAGACTCCAACTGTGGGACCCTTGGTGTTACAGCTCTTAAAGGGCGCCAGATATAACCATGACTTGTACGACGCTATACTCGTTGGCATCCCTGTAAAATATTTCTGTTAAAACTATGAGCGGCAACTCCACGGGCAGATAAGAGAACTAAACGACAAAAGCGCTCTGAGTTTCGATACGTAAATTCCTGAACGTAATCTATAACAACTCGTTTGTTATAGTTATTTTTTATGGAAAAGTCTCTTAACAAAATATAACAGTTTAACGTTTTACAAATATCATAATAATAAATATATATAGTAAATATAATTTTAAATCACCTCTGTGGTCTAGCGGTCCGGGTATTGGACTTGACGGCGTGAGGTCGGCCAACAAAAAGAAAATTGGATTTTTCCAATTTTCTAATTAAAAAAAATGTTGGTCGGGATTGGAAAAGTGCCCGGTTGGCGATAGGCTTGGCACCTATCACATTGTGGGATTTAGTGTCTTCGGCTAGTCGTGAGTGCCTTGGTTGTACTTCTGCCTACCTCTTCGGGGATATGGGCGTGAAGATACTATATATATATATAATTTTAAATAAAAAAAAAACTAAATGTTTTTGATTTGAAAGGCGTATATCGTAAATATTTGAAAATTGTCTGTTTATAATATTTATATTTAATATCTATATTATTATATGTGTTATATATAAAAATAAATCTCGGTTTTCCTTGGTCATCGCATCGAGCCCGAACGGATAGACCAATTTTGTTAATTTTGTTTTTGTTATGTTAGTTGTCTTTTTTTGAAAGACTTTTTATTGCTCGTGAACACTCACAACACGTTAGTCATTCAAAAAGAGTCTATCGGCTCAGCTAGCTAAAATTTTTTTCTCATGGCTCAAATTGTTTATGTTATGTCGTAAATTTTAACATCTTGTAACATCTTTGTGTTAAATGGAAAACCAAACTAACCTAACAATTTCCTTATTATAAGTACACGTGGACTGCTGACTTTGTAGTACGGTGGAGATATGGTTATGTTTATCTATAGTATAGTAATACGTTGTGCCAAAACTTTGGATCTTTACGAAAATTGCGCTGACGCTGACATATAGTTTATTTGTAGGAGAAGTGCAGAATGCTAATATTTTTCAATAATAATGCTTCTATAGTATATTAAATCAATAAATAAAACATTACCCACCCTACCATGCATTTGACACACACAAACAAATAAATTGATGGTAACGATAAAAGATCACAGATGGCGCACAAAAAACTTGGTCTTAAGAAATGAAGATGGCGTTCTTATGAACGAGATACTAAAATTTGGTATTGCCGAATTTTGACCAGCGGGCAACAGTCAGTTATTATTGTTATACAGTTGTGTGGCATTGGAGTTTTATGTGTGAACTGAAACGAAGGTCAAATTTCCATGTTTATGATTAATATGTCAAATCACGAGTACATCATGACTCTCGCGACATTTCTTCAATGGTTACAGAAAATCAAATTTCCATTTATCAAGTTTGTATTGATTTTTTGTTTGTGCTGTGAAATATTTGAAATAGGTAACATAAGTTTATAGAAGTTCTGAATGTGGACGGATGTTGAGGGGAGACCAAGGTTGACATGATCAGATCACTCGGATATTATCCGAGGATGGTGTCAAGAGTCTCCGAAAGCGGCGTGTTTGTATGAAAATGGTAAACTTGTGAATAGTATTGTAGTTTTGTGCAGTTGACTTGTTCTACCGAATAAATATTGATATTGTTTCATCGTTCTCATTGGTTCCAACGAACCTTTCGGGTAAACAATTTTCAGTTCACGACCTGATAATTAAATTCAATACAATTGTTTGCGGTTTACTGCGCTTATATTATTTGTTTGTAATGCAATTTAATTTTCTCACTAGATAATATGTCCATGACAATCGTGTTTTGTCTTACTTACTCGTACATAGCTATCACGCACCAAAAAACATGACTCATGCGGCGTTACCTCGCTTTGAGGCGTGCCATTTATGGCTTGAAGTGCAAGCGAGAGCGCGGAACGAGCGACAAAGAGGCACAATCGGCCTCCGTTCTTATGACGTTGTCACGTTCAACTACCGTCAGTAAACCGACTTTACAGACAACCGTTTTTTTCATGGTAGGGATCATTCAGTAAAAAAAATATCCGTGACCTATAGCACCATAAATGTTATGGGTGACTCGCTGTCCTGTAGTGGAGGCGTTAGACTGCTGCCCATCTCTGCGGACCAGAACATAACAGTGTCACAAGTCATTGTAGCTCCAGGAATAGGTAAAGTGAATCCTTCTTCGGTCTTGTTGCTTAAAAGCTCTCTATTACTACGAATCTTGTTGGTATTTAACATAATATGCGCTTTTTCCGAGCTGCCACGCTAAGAGGTGCTCTTTATGGAAATAGTAATTATATATATAGCGTTACATTTAAAAGACCAGCCAAATTTTGAGAAAGGGTTGGGATTCGATAACACTTTTGATCTTATGAAAATTTCAAAAATTAAAAACCATCCATTCAAACAAAAAAAAGTAAACATTTCAATTTGGCAATAATATTTGATATGTCTTACAATTTAAGCCTTAACTCTTTTGTTTTAAAATTTTGGCTGGTCCCTTAAAAGTAACCCTGTATATAAAAATCAATTGCTGTTCGTTAGTCTCACTTAAACTCGAGAACAGCTGAACCGATTTGGCTAATTTTGGTTTTAAATTGTTTTTCAAGGCCAGAAAAGTTTTAAAAGATAAGAAAAAGGGAAAACTGCAAAGAAACTAGGAAAACAACTTTTTATTTTTTTTTCATACCAACTGAACGGGTGCAACTAAGTTCGCCGGAACAGCTAGTAAAAAAACATTTGGAAAATATATTTTTAATATCGAAAAAGATATTTTATCACCGACGTTTGTTTTCAACATCGTAACAAAAACTTGTTTATGGACCTCACCTAATTATAAACAAACAACACTGTAATTTGGTCACGTTTTGCAAAAGCTAAATTGTATTTAGACTTTTTTTAAATCTCATTATCTCATGAAGTAAATTGATATCACATTAAAGTGACTCGTGATGGAGAACGTGTCGGTTTTATTTAAAAGATTGAAAATATAATATATTTTTCGTCATATATTAGAAAATCGTTAAAAGCTACTTTTGTATATTCAAGATCTTTTATTTCAAAGTAACTGAAATAAGTGAGGTAAGTACCTAGGTATATTTTTTTTCATTGCCTTTTACTTTATAATTTATCATCTTAAGACAAAGACTGGAATTAATTGACAACAAAGTGAGGCTGATATATTAAACTGGTTGTGTAAATATCATATTATATCCTAACATTGAAATCGAATCACTTCGTTAGCGAGCACTGACGTAGTAGCACCTCTAGGAGTACGTAGGCATCCGTGTAAGAATAGACTATAGACAACGAGTTGCACTCCGAGAGTGCCGGTAGAAGTGAAAACTTGAATATTAACGTTGTCCATTTTTGATATTTTGGAATAGTTAGGGAATAATTTTACACCAATTGCTTTAATTATCTGTATGAAAGTATTTTATGTGGTAGAATATAATAGGTATTCATTTTTTGCGCTATCGTACACAAACATGACAACACGAACATTCGCGCAAGCGCCCTGCGCCGTCTTACGAATTTTCGAAAAGATGACGTGTCCTGACGCGAGCTTAGAAGCTTTTACCCATTCCAAAAAAGTGCGTATTGCCGATAAATAAGTTCTTACTTCAAAAATATTACAAAAACATATTTTTGGTAAGTTACTAGGACACTAATCGCTGTGGTCCAGCAGTCCAGGTGTTGAACTTAAGTTCAGGAGGCCCTGGGTTCGATTCCCGGGTCGGACAACAAAAAGAAAATGTGATTTTTCCAACTTTCTAAGAAAACAAAAATGTTGCTAGGGATTGGTTGTGTGCCCGGTTGGCGAAAGGCTTGCCACCTACCACATTTTAGGACTTAACGTCTTGGGCTTGTCGTAGGCGCTCTAGTTGTACCTCTGCTTACCTCTTCGGGGATACGGGCATGAAGATACTTACTTTACTAGGATGCTTTTTCAAGCCAAACAAATATACTTATTTAGAATTCTAGTCTTTTTGCCCGTTTATTTAATGGTATCTGAGTTTTTAGTATTACTGATATTTGAAGTTACATAACTTCTCAATTAATTTTGAATGTTATGGATATTTGAGGTTACAAAACTACTCAATTAATTTTGTATGTTATGGATATTTGAAATCACGTAAATTTACAATATTTTATTTGTAATGTGGTTGAAACTTGATTAAGACTTGCTGCCGCCAAAACCTAAACGGCATTATTCTTGGCCACGCTCCAAGTTCTCCTATATTTCGTGACTAGCCTATAACTCCGGGGTCTCTTTAGTGACTTTATTCTCAATGCTCATCATGAGAAAATGGGTACACTTATTTGGGCTAGTTAAACTATTTAAAAAATAAATTACTTTTAGAACTCTTATATAGAATAGAAAATATTTTTATTCACATTCACCTTACAAATCACTTGTGACGAGTCTAAATAATACTAAAAACTAGCACCGGATCGGAACGCGGCCACACGCTGAGAAGATCCCGCAAAAAACTCAGCGGGCTGTCTTTCCCTTATTCTGTACAAATTTATTAGTATTACTATTAAATACACATGAAAAGGAGCAATTAATCCCAATCACTCTTATCCGACAAATATTCGGCAATGGTATAGCAACCCTTTTTATACCATTTCACTTTGACAAATATTTTAAATTAATATATTGTTTGCAATGAAAAAAAACTAACACTGAGTCATAGTAAGACTTTTTTATTCGTTAAAAAGAAATAAACTTAACATCTAGAATAAGCATAAGACTAAGATGTTTTTTTTTATTACAGGATAGAAGTAATGTTTTTTTATTACGTTGGTAAATAATATGTAGGTAAGAAAAGCTTAAATATATATATGGGGACATCATACCTTATTTAACCACAATACCACATACTAGTAAACATTAACACAAGTAAAGAGTTGCAAGAACTGAGAAAGTTCTATAGGAGAACTCACTTTAAAACGCGGTTACCGCCGCGGGCAACAACTAGTATCAGAAATAGATCCACGTTATCAAACCTATGCTTATGTAACTCAAAACGAAAGGACGTGTCGTATTTATACAAAAGCCGGCGCTTTCAATGGCTCTCTATCATATAACTTATAATAAATATATTACAAGTTTTATTCCCTGTTTGTTATGATGCCACTTTAGATATTTTTAGAAGAATTCTATCTACTGCCTTACATATAAAAATGTAATAAAATTATGTATTTATATCAAAAAACCTAGAAAAATATTTAAGATATTTTGCTAGGAAGTTTTGTAAAGCACTTTTTTTGTTTTCGTCAAATGACTTTATTTTTATGGAATAATATAAAGGATATCTTGACGATAAATAACAAATATATTATAAAAAAAGCATCTTCACGCCCATATCCCCGAAGAAGTAGGTAGATCCACATGCAGGACACATAAGACTAGTCGAAGACACTAAGTCCCACAATGTGATAGGTGGCAAGCTTATCGCCAACCGGGCACAATTCCAATCCCGAGCAACATTTTTTTTAATTAGAAATTTGGAAAAGCCCGATTTTCTTTTCGTTGCCCGACCCGGGAATCTAACCCGGGACCTCATGCAGTCAAGTCCAACAACTGAACCGCTAGACCACAGAGGCGACTATATTATGACCTATAAATACTATGGGCGTTATAGGTGCGTTGCTCTCCACTAATATACCTACCTGAATCAAAAACCACACACTATTGTTGACCGGGACTAGATTTGTGCCCGACTGGCGATAGGCTTACCACCTATCATGTTGTGGGACTTAGTGTTTTTGGCTAGTCGTGGGTGCTCTGGTGCCTCTGGTGGTACCTCTGCCTACATCTTCCGGGATATGGGCATGAGGATACTTTTTTTACATTTTATAAACTGTGACAAAAGTTTCATTGCGTATGAGGTTATAATAAAAGATAATAGGGTATGACAATTGGAAGATATGACAATTCCCATAAAAATGAATTTGCAACAACTTGGCACGAAGTTCCAAAACATGGCTGTATAAAAAATGAAAATATGAGCAAAGATTTTGCAGACGCTCTTGTTTATCTACGGGGGTACGGGAGTGCCCCAACCAAGACGAGCAAAGTGAAGCGCGAGGTCACTATCTTAATATCTTTTCACGAAGCATTGAGTCATATTTTTTAAGCCTTTATTACTTTGGGTCGGACCAACTAAACAAACGTTTCAGGACTTTTATCCGTAGTATACTTATTAAAACGATGAAATTTTGAATAGATATTTCAAATACTTTAGCCCTCTTATTCGTAGACACAGATTAAAATAAGAGTAAAGTTAAGTTGATGTAATGGTATCAAAGTGTAATAAAGACTATAAAGCCAGGTTGAACCTTTAAGTACTTTACTTAATGTTTTTTAATAAGACGGTAGATGTCATTAATATTCAAAACCTTCGAATTCATCACCTACACGCTGAATATTATCAAAATTCATACGATACTGTAGTCTTAGAAAGCAGAAATTTGGTATGTAACCTAGTACTAGTAAACAAACATCCTAATACGGCTTTTTGAATTGTGTGAATATGTAATTAAAAGTATTAAACGCAGATGGCGCCTTGTCCTTGTAAAAAAGCGCTATCGAATGGTTATAATTATTGTCATATATATAAATTTATATTTATAAAATAATGTTACATTATATTATATTATACATAGTTATATGTAATAATATATGACTGTAAATTATATTATATTGATCGCCTCTGTGGTCTAGCGGTTCAATTGTCGGACTTGACTGCACGAGACCTTAGGTCCCGGGTTCAATTCCCGAGTCGGGCAACAAAAAGAACATTTGGTTTTTACAATTTTCGTATAAAAAAACGTTACCCGGGATTGTATATGTGCCCGGTTGGCGATAGGCTTGGACTTGCCACCTATCACGTTGTGGAACATAGTGTCGTGGGTAGTGGGTAGTGGTAGTGGTTCTGCCTACCTCTTCGGGGATATGGACGTGAAGATACTTTTTTTCATTAAAAAAAGAATCCCCACTTCTCGTCATCATTGCATCACGCCTTAACGAGTGGATCAATTTTTGATAGTTCTTAATTTGTTGTGTTAGTTATTGTCAGGAGAATGTTCTTATGAAAAAAAGGGTAAAAATTGCAGGGCAAATGGGAAAACAATGCTTTTACCTGTACAAACTTTTAGTAGTTTCTAATGTCAAGCGATTCTACGTTCGCCAAGTCGGCTAGTTGGGTGTAAGAAACATATATGTGTTTATTGAGGCAATAAGTGTTAACCTAATAATAAGTATCTTCACGCCCATATCCCCGAAGAGGTAGGCAGAGGTACAACCAAGGCACCCACGACTAACCGAAGACACTAAGTAAGTAATAATAAGTGATTCAGTTATAAAAGTTCCTTTAAATCAGTGTTTCATACAAACAACTTTGAACTTACAAAAGGAAATAAATTCCCACGCTTTTAACTGTACACGCTCTAATTCGACAAACCCCACTATAAAAACTCTACATTTAAGTTTCAAAATACGGTTTGGCTCTTTTGGTACAGATAGATACTTAGGTGTAGGATGAAATAAATGTTCTTCGTCTATTATTTTTCTGCTATAACATAGTTTTTGTAGTAACGAAACGGCTAACTTACCGATAGTTTTAACTTAAGGGTGAACTTTGTGAACTTCGCAAGCTGGGCTTTATAGGTATAACTTTTTAACAGCTCGCAGTACCGACTTGTCTTCGCAACATTTTACATAAAATATTTTTGATGGGATTCAGTTGACCCCGTATTGGTTCAGATCCACCGGACTCATAGACAATAGATCATCGACATCCTTGCGAGGTAGCTTGTAAGATGTAAGCAAAAATTATGTCATTACTAACAACACTGGTGGTACAGCGCTGTGGCACAGCTTGCATGGATATGGATGCTGTCGCCATAATGACTTTGTCATTTTCCTAACATTCGTTCTCTTGCCCCATAAGGCAAATATCCTGTCCACAGGATACCCGTCACGTCCTATCGGATCCTCCGGATCCAATAAACGAGGCAAACGCAAGCCTCCCTTCCAACCCAAACACAAACTCTCAAAACACTATTACACCGTCGCCGCCGGTCTTGGCGGCGAAGATATCTCTTGCGCCTGACGCCAAACGCCGAGCGACGAGCCACTACTCCTCCATCAAGTCTATCTAGTATCCAGAATGCAGCACCATGTCCAGGTACGGTCTCCCGGGGACAGCCCTTATTGCTGGCGTTGTAGGGAACAGTCCAATCCATCTAAATAATGATGTCTTGGTCTGAGAACTCTGCTCGTCCCACAAAGCCCGGTGAAGTTGTAAAATCGCGGGGTTAACACATCGGTTATTTTCCAAAAAAAGCCCACAGAACAGCGAAACACCTGGAACAGCTACGGCTATTTCTCATCATCAGAGCAGCCATACTATGCTTGACCGCTGATGTTTCGCTTAAAAAATACATAGCTCTTGTTGACTAAGTTCAGGTTGAAAGTAGTGGGAATTCGATAATCATGATTTCTGGTAAGAATTGGGAGCAAACTTCTTTTTGCAAATATACAGCATAGAAAGTGTTGGTGTTAAAATGCGAAAGGGCATGCTCCGCTGGTTCGGTCATGTGGAAAGAATGACAGATGAAAGATTGACAAAGCAGATATACAATGCGAATGTGGATGGATGTAGGTACCCGGGGAGACCAAAGCTGACATTTCACGATCAGATCAATCGGATATTATCCGAGGGTGGTGTCAAGAGTCTCCGAATCCGGCGTGTTTGTATGAACAGCGTTATGAATGAGAAGGAAGCAAGACTGGTTTGTCAGGATCGTGAGGTCTGGCACTCGATACTCTCTGCCTACCCTGTAAGGGACTTGGCGTGAAGATATGTATGTATGTATGTATGTATGTATGTATGTATGTATGTATGTATGTATGTATGTATGTATGTATGTATGTACAGCATAGATGTTACCGAGAAACAAATTGTTCCCATTTGTGAAATAGGAACAAAAGAGTGCAAATTGCTATTCAAATCTATACTTGCAAACAAATCCTAAATTCAATATTTTCGAAATAGTTTGTTTAAGAATTTCCTCGTTTTAAAATAGGTTAAACTAAGTTTTCTCAGAACAAGGCTATAAACGTGACGATTGTACGAATGGACCGGAAACAGAAATACTCTTCAGGAGCGAAAATAAACAAGTTAAAACTTCGGGAAGTTTCGAGTCCTCTCATACAAATGAGCCGGATCCTTTCGTGGAATTCATAAACTATTCATTGTTTGATAAAATGCGTAATATTTTTATATTTTAATTTATCTCTATCTAATAAAATGAAAAAAAATGGTGGACTGCAATTTAGATAATAATTTTTGTAGTGTTGGTTATTGCCAGGAGAAGGATCATATTACGAAGAGAAAAACTGGGAAGTTGCAGGGAAAACAGAAAAAACAATATTTTCATTTTTCCCATGCAGACTGACAGTAGTTATCAATGGGTGCAAAGTCCACCACGTCGGCTAGTTTCAAATAAAACGTTGTTCTAAATAAATTGTAGCAAATTACAAATACTAAATCTAAACTAAAAAAGACTAATAATACTAAATCTCTGAAACCGGTGAGTTTTTATGAAAAAGGTAATGAGTGTGGAGGAAGCTAGGCAGGTCTGTACGTACTCTGTAGCAATCGTAATTCATAACAATTGATACTCGACACTCTGTCTACCCTGCAAGGGACTTAGCATAATGAGATTTGTACATTACGATGAAATATATATTACTAATTTATTTAAATATTAAGAGCAAATCAAGGAACAAAAAGTAACCAAACGTTTTAAAGATATGTCATTTATATTGTACTAGCCGATACGGCAAACCTCGTTCAAATGTCACACTTTGAAATATTGCTCAATTTGAATTATGAATTTTAGATATCTCCCACGGGAACGCCTTTATAAGCGGGATAAAAATATGCTATAACCTTCCTCGGAACACACATAGAGTACCTACTCGATAAAATTACATTACAATCGGTTCAGACAGACAGACAGGCAGACAAAAAATCTAAAAATGTTAAAAACGTGTTTTGTTTCTCATTTTTAGTCGCCATATTTAGCCGGTTACTATTTACTTACACGTTGTTTTTTTACACGTGGCCTTCAGTCCCAGCTATTGTTACACCTCTAAGGTTTATAATGTAGATACGCAACAGTTAACAGTCGCCTGATATTTATTATCTTATTACAGTAACAGTTCAATATAGTAACGTCAAATGACAACCTTGTTGCAAAAGCAATAACAAAAAAAACAAAAAAAAAATAGTCGTGATGTTACTAAGATAGCAACTTTAAAACATTACTGTTTGAAATAGTCAGGATACAAGCATTTCAAGACTACAATCTCCAAAAAACTTATAGATAAGATTGTTCAACCGCCGCCCAAGTGGCCATATCTGCACAAATACAATAGCAAGTTATGATTTTTTGGGAAATTATACACACAACAAAAGCCAAACCTACATTTGTTTATCTCGACTTATAAAAGCTATTAGGCTTTTAGGCCTATTACACTTCACATTTGCCATGATATACACTCCAAAATGACGTTTTTTTATGATACAGGAATGCAAACAAGCTGACAGATTTCCTGATGGTAAGAAATTCACGCCGCTTAGAGATCCCAAAGGTGGTAATGGTGTGTTACCAACCTGAGGTTAGGATGTTAGGCCTCGAGCAAAAGTAAGTGGACCGGCTACCTTTTCCTCCGAACCGGATCTCGTCAACGGCAAGAATTGGACGTTATGGCGGAAGGAATAGGTAAGGCGGTGGTACCAATCCGAGTGAGTCTCCAAAACTCTACCACCTAGTAGGATGTCACGGTGTTCGTGACGTTAAGCCTGTGCTCGCCTTTTACGAGCTGCCTGGCAGGAAAGCAGGTGGTCTATTCTACAAAGGAGCTCGGTCCAACACGGGAACACTTTGATTGTGTAATGAATAACCCAGAAGTATTCCTGATAATAGGATTCAAATTAGCCCAACCAAGAGTATTCTTGCAGCGCAGCATTAAAAATTCTTATCCAGATTTTAAAAATCGCAAACTTCACAAAGGAGGGAGAAAAATATAATTTCGAGTTATCTTTCTTTTTGGTTCGCTATGCTCGCGATCTCACCTGTTTTAAAGTTGTTAAGCTCTCCCTCAAGATCCACTTAAATGTCTGATGTTCAAAGCAGCTTGACTCTTTAAAAACTGGCACTAAAAAGAAAGGAGGCGTATCAATTCGACTGCATATTTTTTGTATGTTTGTTACGAGATTACTGGACCAATAATAATGAACATACTTATTAGGGAAGGTACTTGATGTTTTTCGATGCAGTCCCAAATAAATTTAATAAACATCTTACATTTGTTTTTTGAGATAAACTAAATTTTTTTACGATGTTATGGCGGCAGGAATAGGCAAGGCGGTGGTACCAATCCGGGCG
>NJDC01000103.1:245732-275874 GCA_002245475.1 Calephelis virginiensis
TTTGGGAGTTTTAGCTTCCGGTAAGACCAAATCATTCTTAGCGCACTATTTTGTTTGTTTTGTTACGCAATAATACGTATACATTTTTTGGCGGAAAATTGCAAATTAAATAATTTTATTTAGATTTGAATACACTTACTTCAATCAACTGTCAAAAAAATCAAAGAAAAAAATACGAGTATACTTCAAAGATTTATTAATAATAAGTAATGTGCCATAAAAAAGAGAATTTTCGAGGTAACCTTTTTACCTTTATCCACTCTACAAAAGGCAAAACTTACTTTCGATTTAATCCATTATAACATATGTAGCCTTTATTATGCTAATTTCGCGGAACCCGTATAAAGTTGAAGCGAGAAGTCTAGTGACACAAAATGTGACAAGCCTAACGAACGCTTACACCGCTCACCACCATGCATACCTTCGCATGTGACAACCCACAGTACGTTTCTACCACCCACCACCATGACCAGTAGGGTTACTCTTGAAGCTCGATACATGCAATATTAGAAATTGGAATCGAGTATGTCACTTTAGATACTGTTGAACAGGGTACTGGCGAATTAGTATCATTTAATTAACAGTAAGCAATATATTACTTTATGGGATTGGATTTATCTGGAACTAAATGTTAATAATCCGCTAGTACTGTGTTCAAGAGTACCTAAAATGACTCATACGATTCCAATTTCCAATTCTCATGACATCGAGATTCAAGAGTAGGCATACTGATTACTACAGATAAGATAAGAACCAGCTTGGACACTGCGAGATGGTGTCCTTTCAATTTATTTTTGAATGAAAGTAGGATATTTACTCAATACCTACATGTACGTTACATAGTATGTTAAAATTTATGCTACATTTCTAATGTCATTGGTGACGTTATACTGAGTGTTGTTATGTCTGTGATTAATAATCTACAAAACTTAAGACTTGAAAAAATACTTGACAATTTGTAAAGAACATACTAAAATTCACAAAACGAACAAATGAAACCGGACTACGTTAATGAATTAAAGCCTAATTTAGATTTTGACTTACTCCTCGCCCACGGGAACCCCTTAAGGACTGGGATGCTTAGAACAAAAACTACCTATCATCAACATTTTATTTTGATCGGCTTAGTAGTTTCGGTGTGAACCGCGACCATGACACAGCCAAACAAAATTTCTAAAAATCGTAAAATGTGTTGTACTTCCTCTTTTTTTATATCTTTAACGTACACAATTATTCACTCTTCTAAAAGTTATATTACAACTAGCTTTCCCGGCGAACTTGTCCCACCCGTTCAGTTTGTACGGGAAATTTTTTTTTCCTAGTTTCCTCGCATTTTTTTTATTTACCCTTTTTCTTATCTTTTAAAACTTCCCTGGACTTGAACAAATAATTCAAAGCCAAAATTAGTCAAATCGGTTCAGCCGTTCTCGAGTTTTAGCGATACAAACGAACAGCAATTGATTTTTATATATGTATAGACTATAGATAGCAAAATGTAACAATTGTTTCATTCTGATATAGCCACCACCAAAAACCTAAATAACTATTGCATTTGTGAACAAGCGGTCATTTGTATTCATAAAACGGAAATCGTTATTGTTGTCTGTTTCCCGACGATAAATGTTTATTCCATAAATCAAAAGCTTATGACGTTGACCATATACGTTACATACGATAGACTGAGTATTAAGATATTGATTTGAATATTTAGGTGAGTGTTAAAGTCCATTTCCTTTCTGAGCTTTTAAATTGAAACGACAGCGATAATATAATTATAAAACCTGGATTGTAAGAACAACCGTAGATTATACATAATAGATGTTATAGGTCGCTGTCTTGTGGCCGAGATATTGGGCAATTTTTTGCAAGCTACCGGACACCACACTCTCCGGACCGGAATATGACAGTTATTATGGCGGCAGGAATAGGTAAAGCGAAACATTCCTGGCCAGGTAAGTTGCTGCACATCACAATACTACCAGTGATGTTTAATTTGGCTGGCTTATGATCAGTGATTGTGGTGGTATATTATTAAATTAGGCTTTATTTTGCGGAAATCCATAACAACGTAATAAGATATGTAAAATAAGTGTATATTTTGCTAATTTTGCCGAATCCGTGTAACTGTTGGAGCTAAAACTCTTTCAAATCTAAAAAAAGTCAATTTTTTTCTTACCATTACATGTATTTTTTTTTACAGATTTCGTGTTCAAAAGGCGAAGTTTATATGATTAGACTTGAGATAACGTTATTTTTTTTATGCTTGTGTTGTTTGGGTGGTGGGAACGTTAGTAGGGTTGTCACATGCGACGGACGTGACAATTCGGATTGCTTCCCGAGCTTTGACGTTCTTCGTGGTCTGGTCGCAGAGATGGGCGGTGAGAAGGTTAGTTAGGCTTGTCACATTAAGTGTCATGTGTAAGACTGCTCACCACAACAGTTACACGGGTTCCCCAGGATTAGCAAAATATGGGCGTATTCACCTGTGACGATGGTGGTGATGAATTTGTTGTTTTGCCTAATTTAGATTTTCATATAGGTAATCTATGTTTGGCATGTTTTTGTGTTATTTTTTAGTATCTGCACGGCCATATCCCCGTAGAGGTAGGCGGAGGTACAACTAGGACAGCCACGACTAGCCAATCCCACAATGTGATATGTGTCGAGCCAACCGGGCACATAAAAGTGTAGTTATATCAATTATTGTCAGAAACACCGTCTGCTTGTTTGTCTTTGTTACAAATCTGAACCGAATGGCTCAAACCTCTTCAAGTATTTCTATGCAAATCATTGTTTCAGGAGTTGTCTCAGAGCAATGGGCTGACAATCACCACGGAGCAGCGGTTCGCCGACTACATCCCCCGGCACATCTCTCACATGGAACGGATAGTAGACGAGACTTATGACAAGACGAGAGGTTTGATCTTAAATCTTTAATCATTTAAACTATAAGTTCTAGTGTCTATGTATGTGTTAGTCCATGTATATGTATATCTGTATATACCTTCATATATGTGACTAAATACCTTCTTTGATAAAAGCCCTATCATTCTCAGGATTTTTTCAATTAGACGGATTTTTGGTTAATCCATTTTACAAAAAAAAAAAACATTTGTGTTTAATGTAACGCAATCTATTTGACTTTGTCCACGTGGAATATTTACTTCATTGGTGCGTCGCTCTTATTGGTCTAAGTGTGATGATATATACTTATAGCCATCCTCGATAAATGGGATATCTAACACGGAAAAAAAAATCAAATTAGATTAGCGTGATCAAACAAAGAAACTCTTCAGCTTTATAATATTAGTCTTGATAGTGTAGATAACAGATTGACAAAGCAGATATACAATGCGAATATGTATGTAGGATTCAGGTACCCGGGCAGGCCTAGGTTGACATTCACGACCAAATCTCTCGGGTTTTGTCCGAGGTGGTGTCAAGGAGTCTCCGAAGCCGACGTGTTTGTTTTAAAAGGCTAATGAATGTGGAGGAACTCAGGCAGGTCTGCATGATCGTGAGATTTGGCATTCAACTCTATCTGCCCACCGCGTAAGGGACTTGGTGTAAAGATATGTATAAAAAAAAGTACTGACATATATAGCGATCTTGTCTTCTAATTTTATCTACACAGACCAATATACTGCAATATTGACCAACCAGGGCCGTCTAAAGTACCGAATGTTTAGGTCGCATAGCAATTTTAGGACCCAGGGTCTAAAGCTGCCATGATCCTGGGTACAGACACATTTTAGGCAATTCAATTTGAAACAATCTTACGTAGTTTTGATGGTTGCTTTTTATATTGTCCGTGCCGTTGGTTACAGGCCAAGCGTTAGAGTGATAAACATATTTGTCTATACTTTCATTTAACATATTATATAGTATTTCGTATTGTTGACTAACACCCGTGACACATGCATATAATTTGCTTATATTGGGATTAGATCTATTCGTGGAATTTAAATAAACGATATAATAATTAAGTTAAAATTTACAGATGTCGACGATAAAGAGTACATTACAAATGCAGTATTTTTTCTGATTTAGGATAATGAGTTCTTCAGGATAATTAGGTCTGGCACTCGATACTCTCTGCCTACCCCGTAAGGGACTTGGTGTGAAGATATGTATGTAAAACAAGTCTTGCCTGTAGGCTACTGAATAACGACCTCATAATGTGAAAATTTTGCTTCCGCATATCTATTCATTACTTGAAAAGAAGTCAATACAGTGATTGATGTTTTTACATTAACGGGCAAATGCTACAAGGAAAGTGGATTTAATTTCCCGTTTTCGGATTTCTGTACTAAATTTAGCTTGAGTAATTAGGTCAGCAGTGACTAAGTAATTTTTAACTAAAAATTTAGGAAAAACAAAGATAGATAATATTTACTTAGACGAAAGAGGGATATACTCGTATTATAGATTTTTCAAATTTTAGCAAATTGTATGTTTTAAGAACATCATCTCTTTTTTACTTTTATTTAGAGGCGATAAATATAAAAAAAATATAGCAATTGTAAAGTAGAAAAACTGAACAAGATTGCCTAGTCTTGCAATTAATTTTTTTTTTACCGTGTTGGTCCGGGCTCCTTTGCAGAATAGACCATCTCCCTTTCTGCCGGGCATCTCGTAACAGGCTCATCTGACTAGAAGGTACAGTTTCGCAGCAACTCACCCAGATTGGTACCACCGCCTTACCTGTTCCTGCCGCCATATCGTCATGACGTGCTCCGGTTTGGAGGGTAAGGTAGCCGGTAAACTTACTTTTGCTCGAGGCCTAACACCCCGGCCTCAAGTTGGCAACGCACCATTACCACCTTTGGTGTCTCTAGGCGGCGTGAAATTCTTACCATTAGGAAATCCGTCTGCTTCGTTTCCGTTCCGTTTGTCTTCCATTATCATTAAAAAAAATAATAATAATTGCAAAACAGCTTTTCTTATTTCAAAAAATAAAATGAAAATAAATACAAACTTTATTTATTAACTAAGTTGATTTAAATCGATATTCCCTGCCAACGCCGTACGCTGGCGTAAACGGAGTTCTTAAAGTAACGTAATGTATACAAATGTGATGAATGTAAATAGGTACAATTGAGTCAGTGCCAAACAAACAAGTTAATTTCGCAAAGCTTGGCGCAAATGCTGGGGATTTCACTTTGTATTGATAATGAAAAGTAAGTAATTATCTTCACGCCCCGAAGAGGTAGGCAGAGGCACAACCAGGACACTGTTACACGGCCTTTCCCAAATGTCTTTTAAAAAAAAACACTTTTTATTCAATACTAAGTTTATTCACACAATTACAGTTTTTATTTGAACTTCCCAAATATTATTTTAAGATGAGAGAACAGTTCGCGGCGGAGTCCAGAACGTAACTAATTAATAGAACAAATCAAAGAAAGACGATTGAAAATGATGTTATGTGAATATGCTAAGTTAATGGAAAATTACAGCGCATATGGGAGATTGCTGATTAAGGTTTTAGTGCTTAGTATTAAGGGTTGTAACAGCACCCACGACTAGCCGAAGACACTTATGCCCGTTTTCACCAACAAATATCTTAACTCCCATATCATCAAAGTTACAGGCAGAGGCACAACCAGGGCACCCTCGACTAGCCGAAGACACTAAATCCCACAATGTGATAGGTGGCAAGCCTATCGTCAACCGGGCACATATCCAATCCTGAGCAACGTTTTTTTTATTAGAAAATTGGAAAAACCAAATTTTCATTTTGTTACCCGACCCGGGGTTTGAACCCGGGACCTCAAGCAGTCAAGTCAAACACCTGGACCGCTAGATCACAGGGGCGAGGCAAAATAAAACATATTTTTTATCAAAATCACACCACACTGTAAAGCGTATGTATCTTCTCGCCCATATCCCCGAAGCACTAGGCAGAGGCACAACCAGGGCACCCACGACTAGCCAAAGACACTAGGTCCCACAATGTGATAGGTGGCATTGTCGCCTCTGCGGTATAGCGGTCCAAGTGTTGGACTTGATTTCATGAGGTCCCGGGCTCGAATCCCGGGACGGGCAACAAAAAAGTGGCATATCCAATTTCCTAATAAAAAAATGTTGCCCGGGTTTGGATATGCATCCGGTTGTAAAGCGTATAAGTATAAATTTTCGTTTCAATTTGAGAACTTCCTTCTTTGCGGCCATATACTGTATGTGTTAGTGACTTAAAAGTCATATTAAGTTGTAAAAAATCTTTCAGTCAAAAGATAAACACCATTTAGTAGTGATGAGGGTAAAATATATATGCCTAAAATTTACTGACCATCCATTAAAGTAGAAAGCAACAGTCAATGAATCATAAAATATATCTCTTTCAACATTATTACTCTCACAGACAAGTAATTTGTTCTAAATAACATCCTTTGTTCGTGACCTTTTATAGTTTCGCCATTTGTGATACAAGATAAAAAAGAAATACAAATTTCAGTGTTATTTGGTCATGATACCGGACGCCGATCATCGAGTTATAATTATTGAAGTTAGAAAAAAATGTTATTTGAGAAATCTGTAAGGTTTAATATCTTCATAATAATGTCATTGCTAAATGACAAATATAAATAATGATACCTCTTTATATTATATACTTCTTGTGATATGTCATAAACTTAAAAACTAATTAAAAAAAAATTGTTTTTTGGCGCCATCGTGTATGAAGATGGTCGTAGTTTTTTCCTAATTATTGAACTTCGTGTAAATTATGAGTAAAATTAGTTAATTTAGGTGGAAATTAAATCAATTGTTCAATTAAAGTGCACATGTGAAACATTTATGAAGAAATTAGTGTATCGTGTATTTCCTCGCTGCCGCTAAATCTCACTACATGAACTTGAGTACCGAAACCACTGCTTTACTCAAGATGACTTTGTATGCATATAGTGACTTATGACTGTTAAGAAGACTTAAATAATACTGAAGACATGACAGCTTGACCTGAAAGTAGCCTTAGCTGGCCCCAGAAAGGGGCAAATTAACTAATAATAATAGAGTTTTGGCGCCATCGTGAATGAACAAAGTCGTAATATTTTTTTATAATTATTGAATTTCGTGTTTATATTGAGTGAAATTGGTTAATTTAGGTGGGAATTAGATTAATTTTGTTCAATGAAAGTGCACAAATGAATTAATCATGAAGAAATTAGTGTATCGTGTATTTCTTCGCTGCCGCCAAATCTCAATAGACGAGCTTGAGTTACGAAGCCACCGTTTTACTCAAGACCCAGACATGACTTTGTAATTAGCGACTAATAAATAAATAAACACTTAATTAATACTGAAGACATGGCAGATTGGCCTAAAAGTCGCCTTAGCCGGTCCCAGAAAGGGGCAATTCAACTACTCACTAACTAATAATAATAATTAAATGAAATGCAAAAGGGCGAGCTTATCTCTAACGACAGAAAATTCTTCCAGCCAACCAAAGAAAGGATTTAAGCAAACAACATACTAAATGATAATAAATGCATTAAGTAGACGTGATCCACACATAAGTAAACTACTAGTACTCCTAAGTATATAATAGATCTTTATAAAATATGTGTTCAAGTATTTAGACCGTATTCAATATTCAATAAAAGAAAGAAGAAGAAGTAGAAAAACAACGTGATTGTTTTTTTAGTTTAAATTAGCCCTTAAAAAAACTCTGCATTTAATTCACTTAAAATTATTATATCGTATCCTATAAATGTTTCTTAGTCTCATTATATCCTACCGGAAAAACTAAAGTCATTTTAATCATAAATCATACTAAAAATTGTCTAAAAATTTAAAACACCTATCTTACCCTATATACAGACAACAGAAATAAAAGTAAACATGTAAACTTACGTAAAAAGCATAATTTATGTCAAGGAATTTTTAGTTGCTTCTTACTAGAATGAAAAGTTTCGCTTCAACGAATTGTAATAGACGAAGCATGATCAATGTACGAAGTGGAATAACAGGCAGAATGGCTTTTAGGATATCGCAACAGAGTATGGACATTTGAACGACAAGGAAAAGGAGAATGAAGAGACAACAGATTAAAATGAGAGAGAATGTGTGACTATGTACCTTGTCCTATTGGAATTCCATTAAACTTAGGCCGTTAACTAATTATGGTAAAAAATAAGCCAAAAACGGAACGATTGCAGAGATTTTGTAGTATTTTAAGTGCCTCTGTGGTCTAGCGGTTCAGTTGTCGGACTTGGCTGCATGAGGTCCCGAGTTCAATTCCCGGCTTGAGCAACAAAAAGAAAATTGGGATTTTACAATTATCTAATAAAAAAAACGTTGCTAGGTATTGGATATGTGCACGGTTGGCGATATTCTTGCCACCTATCACATTGTGGGATTTAGTGTCTACGGCTAGTCGTAGGTGTCATGGTTGTGCCTCTGCCTACCTCTTCGGGGATATGGGCGTGACGATACTTTTTAAGCCCCGGGAATTCACAGGTCGGGCAACTAAAATAAAACGTGTCTTTTTTAAATTTCCAATGAAAAAAACGTTGAGCGGGATGGGATTTTTGCCGGGATAGCGATAAGCTTGCCACTTATCACATTGTGGGGCGTGTTTTCGGCTAGTAGTAACTGTAGTCTAATACTCTTTCGGGATACGGGCCTGAAGACTTTCAAATTTATCAATAACCTCCTCAACCTCAGTGGCGATAAGGTAGTAAGAGTTAGAGTAATCAATAATGGGAAGGATAAAGAGGAAGATGATTAGTATGCATTACTTAAATAAATTTCAGTTTTGATAGGCAATAAGAAAAAGGAGTCTAACGAGCTCACTCAGAGACATCAATTTTAATCAGTGAGCAATCAATAACTCTCTTCAAATAAAACAAGCCACTTTATGTGGTTGATAATCCAAAAATAAATTCCATTAATTAGATTGATTTCGAATTGTTCGATCTAAACTTTTGCTAGACCTGCATTAATATTCCGTTCGCTTGGCTTCTTATTGCGAAATTGCTATTACTATACGTACACTTCGCCCTACACAAAGTTGAATGACGAGCTTTTGATGTTGTCTCAAGGTTCATCTCTAATTTAAATATGAAAATTAAAATTATTTATTTGCGGAATATGTGTGTTAAAAAGCTGTTACAAAGATATTTAAGAATACAACATATTCTACCACATTGTGGTGTGCAAATATTTAATTAAATTAAAAGAAATTAAACATTTATAAATGTATAAATTTTAAAGAAAGAAAAAATTTCGCCCCGGACAGGATTTGAACCTGTAACCTTTCGTCTCAAGCCGACGAATGCTCTAACCAATTGAGCTACTGAGGATTCAAGTCCCGTGGCGAAATTTTTAATTCCTTTCTAACCCGTTAACGCGGGTAGTTATGTCCTATAGATACACAATTCTGAGTACCTACCAAATGAGTTCATCATTACAGATGAAATTCACATTTTAGAATGGCCATAACTTTCGTTTGTCGCAACGTATTTTTATTTTAGCACTTGTAGTATTTAAATATACATTTTAACATTTAAATCACAGCACTTATTTAAATTTTAATAAAAAAGTTATTTATTTTTATGTTTAGTAAGTTGCATAAATTAAAACAAATAAATATAAACGTAGATTTATTAAAACTAGTGGTCGCCCATTGGACGAAATTTGACCATAATAAATTTTAATAACTTGTTGAAAAAGCCATCCTCATTTCGCAAGACGAACTACTTTGTTTCCAAACTTCATTGTGCGCCATCTGTGATCTTTTATCGTTATCATCAATATATTTGTTTGTGTGTGTCAAATGCATGGTAGTACGTGCTATGTTTTATTTTTTGAATTAATGCACTTTATAAACATTATCACTGAAAAATGTTAGCGTTCTGCACTTTTCCTACACATAAACTATGAGTGTGCCAAATTTCATACTCCTCCGAAAGCGCAATTTTCGTAAAAATGGGTCCAAAGTTTTTTTAGTATCTTCACGCCCATATCCCCGAAGAGGTAGGCAGAGGTACAACCAAGGCACCCACGACTAGCCGAAGACACTAAGTCCCACAATGTGATAGGTGGCAAGCCTATCCCCAACTGGGCACATTTCCAATCCCGACCAAAATTTTTTATTTATTAGAAAATTGGAAAAATCCAATTTTCTTTGTGTTGGCCGAGTGGGACTCGAACCCGGGACCTCATGCAGTCAAGTCCAACACCCGGACCGCTAGACCACAGAGGCGATAAAACCTCTATAAGACCAAAATGTTTGATTCACTTATTAATATTATGATCCTATCTACCGTACACTACCATGCTGCTATTGGTCGCAGTTTCCCTCGTGTCTCATAAATTAGAGAAATAGAAAGCATATCTGCCTCTATGCCAGCCAGCTCGTAAGAGATGAGCACTGGTTAAAACAAAGGTCTTCAAGACTAGAGACAAGACATGGCAGTGTGCTGAGTAGCAACTTGGCGGGGTAGGGTTCACTGTCACGGTTATGTCTTACCATCAGGAGAGCCATGTGCTTGTCCGCAGATCTGTCACATAAAAAAAATACTTTTTAACAATAGAGACACTTAAGATGCTAATATTGCTCTGCTAAAATCAAGTTGGGATGTTGTTTGTGCTAATTTACCGTTTGTTCTGCCATCGAAATCGGAAGAAAACAATGGCAAGCACTGACTTAATAATATTATAAGTTAGGATTTTTGAAGTGAAAACTTCTTTAGCGGCGTTGTGCACTTTTTTTGGAATGGGTTAAAACTTCTAAACTCGCGTCAGGACACGTGACCTGATCGGAAATCCGTAAGACAGCTCAGGGTGTTCGTGTTGTTATGTTTGTGTACAAAAACGCAATAACTGAATATTGTATTTTACCAAATAAATTATAGTACTTTCATACTGATAATTAAAGCAATTCGTGCAAAATTATTCTCTAACCATTCCAAAATATCAAAAATGCACTACGTTAATATTCAAGTTTTCACTTCTACGGCACTCCCGGAGTGCAACCCTTCATTTTTTCTTTTTCTGTGTGAGGTCAGCAAAGTTCTTTTTCACCGTGTTGGTCCGGGCTCCTTTGTAGAATAGACCATCTGCCTTCCTTGATAGGCAGCTCGTAAAAGGCGAGCATAGGCTTACCGTCACTAAAACCTATTGCTGGTAGAGTTTCACAGCAACTCGCCCGGATAGGTACCATTACCTAACATATTCCTGCCGCGATAACGTGAGTGCTTGCCGTTGACGTGTTCCGGTTCGGAGGGTAAGGTATCTCGGCCTCAGGTTGGCAGCGCACCATTACCACCTTTGGTGACTCTAGGTGGCGTTAATTTCTTACCATCAGAAAATCCGTCTGCTTGTTTGCCGTTCAATATCATAACAAATAAAAAGTATATGTAAGTATGTTCTATGTCGATCGGGGTAAAAAAACTGTTAAATATTTATTAATGTATTGAGTACACTAGTTACTTAGGTACTAAAAGTCAATATTTGCAAAGATTTCGACCAAATTTCGAAATAGGGAATTGACTTTCAGTCGAATAAATGTTATTCCAACAAAAACATCATTCCAAATTTTTGTAATTGAAAGCGTAACATTTAATTGAAAAGTATATTGGTTTCCTCAAACATTTGTTAGGTGGTCGCCTCTGGTCTAGCGGTTCAAGTGTTGGACTTGACTTCATGTGGTCCCGAGATCGATTCCCGTGTCGGGCAACAAAAAGAAAATGCGGTATTTCCGATTTTCTAATAAAAAAAAATAAAGTTGCTCGGGATTGGATATGTGCCCGGTTGGCGATAGGCTTGCCACCTATCACATTGTGGAACTTAGTGTCTTCGGCTAGTCGTAGGTGTCATGGTTGTGCCTCTGCCTACCTATTCGGGGATATGGGCGTGACGATACTTTTTAAACATTTGTTAGGAATTTGTTATAGGACAGGAGGCAAACGGGCAATATGCTCACTTGCTCGTTTTTTTTCTCCTTTACCTACAGAAAGCATTAGGTGATGGACGTCAAATCCAAAACTTTGTAATAAGTTCACCAACAGCAACCGTTAGGTAATGGACGTAAAATCCGAAACTTTTTTTTTCAGTTCACTCACAGAAAACGTTAGGTGATGGACGTAAAAGCCAAAACTTTTTTATTGACGTCACCTACAGAAACCGTTGGGTAATGGACGTAAAATCAGGAATTTATTCATTTATGTCGCCTGCAGAAATTGTTGGGAGATGGGTGTAAAATTCAAAACATTTTTATTTACTTCACCCATAGATACCGTTGGGTAATGACATCAAATGTAGATTACATGACATATCTATGTAGACACGTGATAAATTTGTCATAATTATTCTTTGGTCTTACTGACGAAAATATAAATAAAGGAATCAAACAACGCAATCTTTGCAAAAGGGAATACAGAAAGCTTAATTAAAAAATGCGAATGTGAATGTTTGTTATTTTACTCGGGGAGACCTAAGTTGACTTTAGACGAACAAGTCGCTCGGGTATTATCCTAGACTAGTGTCAAGCGTCTTGGGAACTGGTGCAACATAAAAAGTCGGCAACGCATCTGTGATACTCGTTTGCCTCCTCTTCTATAAATAAAAAAAAATATGCTTGCGTTCAGTAAAATCGCCTGTGTGGTCTAGCTGTTCACTTGTCGGACTTGACTGTCTGAGGTCCCGGGTTCGACTCCCGAGTCGGGCAACAAAAAGAAATTTGGGTTTTTCCAAGTTTCTAATAAAAATACAGTTTTATAGCGATACAATTTTTTTTTTAGTTGAAAGTAAGTGACAAATTAGAAAACTTGAACGTACACGGGTTGGATGTGACTTTATTAGATTTGCTTTCATAATATTAAACCAAGTTTTCCTGGAAACCTATATACATTCTATAAAAAGTTTGCAGAAGAAATTTCCGTGCACTGGAAAATTAAGTGTCAAATATTTCATATTCTGTCGCTTTGATACCTTTTATAGTCGAAGAGCTACTAAAACATTTGACTAATCCGCACAAACATAGGTTTTTCCAAAATATTAACACAGTACAAATATGAAACATTATGGAAAAATAACATAACTATAATAACTTTCTATTTACGGGTTGGCTGGAAGAAATTTATTTTATTAGAGATAAGCTCGCATTTTGTACTTTGTTTTTTTTTAATTTGAAGTATTTTGTGTAATATCAGTTTTGTACAATTGAGAGTTAATCGTTAAAATACCTACAAACGTTCGAAGCGGCACACGTAAACATTTAGGTAGGTGTAAGTCTAAAAAATCGGCCACCTGTTTCGATGGTTATGAGTATATGCCAGAAATTGGTGTAGGGATGATAATGAATGAACATTTTTATTTATAGGACTATGTCCATTTTGAATTAACTGCAACACTAACTATTTAAAATTGCTTTGTCTAAACTAAACAAAAAATGGTCGGAACTGAAAGTATTTCGCAAAATTTTAGCCCCATTGGTTGAGGTTAAAACTCTGTCATAAAGTTTGTCCTTCGCTAACAAACAAATAGGTCAAATTAAATGAAAATTTGTAATAAAGTATAAAAACGACGAGATCCTAGAGCTTATAGAAGACCAGTTACGACACAGGCGGGATATGAATTTATTACTCTTGTTTTCATAACCTTTGCCAAGTTATACCGGAAACTGATGATGTTTAGACAACTCTGTGGCAACACAGCCTTTATTTACAAAGTACAAACTAACGCAAACTTTGAATGTAATATTGCAAATTTGCATAATACTTGGACCTATGCTCTACATGTGGAACACTAGATGTTTATTAGCGACTTCGTCAGTGTAAAACACGTTTTAAAATTTTATTCTTAAAATATTTCTTTCCTCGTTACACCCCTTTAATTTTTTTAGATTGGATTTTTTTTAGTAGCCTATGTTTAAACTGGGGTCTTTACCTATTTATGTATCATATTTATTTCAAATTACTTAGTCAGTTTCACTGTGAAATCGTTTTAAATAGACAGATAAATATTCGTACTTGTAATGTGTTTAATTGATATAAATTATCTTCACGCCCATATCCCCGAAGAGGTTGGCAGAGGCACAACCAGGGCACCCATGACTAGCCGAAGACAATAAGTGCCACAATGTGGTAGGTGGCAAGCCTATCGCCAACCGGGCCCATATGCAGTCCCGAGCTACGTTTTTTTTATTAGAAAATTGAAAAAACTTTTTTTTTGTTGCCCGACCCGGGATTCGCACCCGGGACCTCAAGCAGTCAATTCCAACACCTGGACCGCTAGACTACAGAGGCGATTATAATTATAATAATAATTGATGTACCTATTGATTGTGTTACCTATAAACAAGATTTCGTGTCGCGTTTTTTTTTGGTAATATTCTTCTGAAACGGCTCGACTGACTTTTAGATTTTTTTACCAACTGGTTATCTTGCAGCAACTTGCCCGGTTAAGGATCCACTACCTTACCTATTCCTGCTCCCATAATGACTCTGGCATATTCCAGTCAGGAAGCTAGGGTAGCCGACAGACTTTAAATATACGCCATTACTTAAATGGAATGGACTGTCCCCTACAACACGGGAGTTGGATTGGAGAAGTAGTGGCTCGCCTTTCGGCGTTAGGCGACGGGGGAAAGAATTCTTAGTTGCCGAGACCGGCGGCGATTATGTAGTGGGCTGCGGTGCAAGTCCTTACTCGGATAAAAAAAGAGTAACAAACATACACACAAACTTACAAACTTTCGCATTTATAATATTAGTAGGATTTAAAGTCATTCCAAAATAGTTTTTAAATTCAACGACAGTTTTAATTAACAGTTTTAATTGTTTTAATTAGACGACATTTAATACTTAATTTACAATATAACTTGTTAATATATTATTTAATAATTTGACTTGTGGTTTAAAATTTCTTTATTTCTTTTATTTTAAATGTCTAAAATTTGAAATTGCAAATATCCCGACCTTAGTACGCGGTTTTAACTACGGATAACATCTACTGCCTTATTAATAAGTCGGCTAGTGTTTTATAAATCATATGTAGTTAGAAGTTTTCAGCTTAAGGGGTTTTAAAAACGAAAAAGAGCTCGGCCCATACACGTGATTACAAAGGTAATCATTTGTCCCTTTACTAAATTTCTTATTGTGATAGACTTTCAGCCAAATACTTCTAGCAAGTAAGGGATTTGATAAAGTTAATTGGGTTATTCCAAATTATTTCGTTTCTTTTGCGGTTGAAATTTTGTTACCGAGGCTTTCAAAATAATTGATGTTCTAATTATATCTTCGTTAGTGAAATACTCGTAGTAAAGTATACACATAGAGGTGATTGATTTGACGTTATGTCTAAGGAGATGGGGTGTTTTTTTTAAATGTGATGTTCTAGTAGTGAACAATGGCAGTATCCTGTGACATGGGTGGTCACAGCCTTTGTTATTCTTATTTAAATTAATATCTTGTGGGATTTTATTTGTTGGGTTATAGGTATTATGTAGCAGTTGTATTTTGAATTATATTATGTTATATATAATATATAACAATAGGATACATATGATATTTTTAATATAATACCACTATTAATATAGTGCTTCTTTTATTTCGCTTTTATTTTATTTTCTATGCTACTCAATTATATACAAGTATATAATATCCAGCATAGAGGTATGTGTACTATTTATTAATTTACTTTTTTTTTGTGTTTTATTTAACTGTTGTGTCTTATTTGCTACAAGTTGCGCCAATTTCAAATTAAGTTGGTACCAATTTGCTTTATATGCAATTGTGTGTCTGTTATTTATTTATTCTTCATTGTTTTTTTATGATATTGGAAGGCAAACAAACAGACGGATTTCCTGATGGTAAGAAATTCACGTCGCCTTGAGACACCAAAGGTGGTAATGGTGCGTTGGCAACCTGAGGCCGGGATGTAAGGCCTCGAGAAAAAGTAAGTTTACCGGCTACTATGCCCTCCGAACCGGAACACGTTGTCGGCAAGCATTGACGTTATGGTGGTACCAATCCAGGCGAGTTGCTGCGAAACTCTACCACCTAATAAGACCGAGACTAATTTATTGGGGAATAGTGTTCATCCTCGTGGACTAGAGCAAAAAAACTACATAAACGTAGCCTAATTTATTCATTATTACATCAGCTACCTGGCAGTGGAAATCCCGCCCTTGCCTTAACGGTCCTTCTAAGTTGCGACCAACATTATTTTTATATATCTCATTCATTTACCCTACTTTTAGTTTAATCACTTGGATTATAAAGTGGAAATAAAGAGAAATCTAAAAATAACCAATAGTTAGGTACAACAAATTAAAGCGCCATTCAAGTTTTACTGCTTCCTTAAAACTCTATTATCTTACTAATATTATAAATTCTAAATTTTATAAGAATGGATTGGTATTTGTTACTCTTTTACGTAAAAACTAATAAAAAATTACTTCGGTGGTAGTGTGCGGGAAGCTTCAAGTACAAGCTAGTTGAATATAATTCCAACCAAATTATACGCAGTTTCTGAAAATTCAACGTTATTGCGTCGAAATTTTCATAAAGTTCACCAAGTTGAATATTAGTCTCGAATTACGATGCTTAAGCAATCTTGTTCGACGTGTATACACCAGAAGCATGAGAGGTTTTAGTTACAATGCTTCAAAGTTTCCTACACTGCTACTTGTAACTTTTGCAATGTAACATAATACGTCGGTTTTTTTTCATTAATCGACAATAAAAAAAACTACATAAATTAAAACCGAGCTCAAAACTAAAAAGTTACATTTTATTACTTACTTATAATATACAATATAGTACCTACTTATGATATAATTATTAGTTTAAGGCATAGTACCGACTTCAAACCTATTAGTAAATAGCACATAAATAATGGGTAGTATTTTATTTATATTAAATCTTTATTATTTTGTACTTTTTAGTTTTGAACTCGGTTTAATTAACGTAGTTATTTTTTTAATACCTTTTAGTTTGTGGCTGTTATGACTTAATTTAAATGTAAAGGAGATGAAAAATGCTCATAAAATAAAAACTAATAGGCCTACCTGAATCAAATTTTTATGGGTCCAATTCGAAACTATTCCGCATCAAACAAAAAAAGAATTACGTAAATTGGTTTATAAACCAGGGAGAAATCAGTATACATACATAAAAAATATACACTGGCCGAGTTGAGAACCTCGTCGTTTTTTTGAACTCGGTTAATAGAAATACGAATATTCTCAATTCAACGCGATTATTCTAGACGCATGATTTTCTAAAAATTAGTCCGATTTTGTTTATTCTTTTTTTTTATTGCATAAAATATATCCTCAAGAAAGTAATTAACAACTACCGTCTGTGTACATTAGGTCGCAGCGATTTGTCCTTTTCTCTCGACTTTAGTTTTGGATATAACTACACCAAATTTACATAGACTCTTCTTGGCTATTTATGTATGAAGATGACATCGCCTTTTCAGATAGAGACAAGTAAAGCTTGAGGCGCAAATTTAATTTATGGACGATAGCAACTTGGAAGCTGCGGTCTTATACTTCCCCCCTGTGGTATAACAGTGTGGTCCGGCGTCGGACTTGACTTCTTGAGGTCTCGGGTTCGATTCTCGGGTCGGGCAACAAAAAAAATAGAAAATGTATATTTTCAATTTTCTAATAAAAATAACGTTGCCCTGATGTGCATACATATTTAACCATGGCTTATGTCATTGAAATGAATATTACATAAAATGAAATCTTGAATATGTCGTATCAACATGTAAAGTGTTAGTCTGGTTGTGTGCCTTTTTAAGGGTTAAATTTTGTTATTTTTATTATATTTTGTGATGTCTTAGTTTCAATTTTTCAAGAATCATAACGTCTAACAGTCAGGTATAAAACTGATGTTGCTTTATGGACAGTTACTTTACTCTTTGAACTGATGTCTGCAATAAACGAGATATATTACGAGTAAGATATATATTTTAGATAGAAATTAAGAGTAATGACAGAAGCTACCAAAAAATTATTTGATTATGAAAAAAAATGTGTAAAAATAGTCTTCTTATACTCGTCTTAAATTAAAGGATTGCAGCATTTTTTTTCTATTTACACCAAACATACATTTTTAAAATTGTCATTTGAAACTTGCGGATATAGGAGAACTATGTTGTTGGTCCGTGTTGGTCCGGGCTCCTTTGCAGAATAGACCATCTGCCTTCCTGCCAGGCTGCTCGTAAAAGGCGAGCATAGGCTTAGCGTCACTAACACCGTGACATCTGACTAGGTGGTAGAGTTTCGCAGCGACTTGCCCGGATTGGTACCACCGCCTTACCTATTCCTGCCGCCATAACGTCATGACGTGTTCCGGTTTGGAGGGTAATGTAGCCGGTAAACTTACTTTTGCTCGAAGCCTAACATCCCGACCTCAGGTTGGCAATGCACCATTACCAACTTTGGTGTCTCTAGGCGAGGTGAACTTCTTACCATCAGGAAATCCGTCCGCTTGTTTGCCTTCAATTATCATAAAAAATAAAAAATAATCGTTAATGCCTTACCGAAATAACTGTTACCAGTATGATGAAAGGACTAAGGTGGAACACATTTTTTTATAATTTTAATATATATTTTTTTAATATTGATTAAATAATTACATCAAAATTAGAACAATTAAATTGTTGGTCGTATGGTGTATTATCGGTAGAGTGGTGTGTTATTCTACAGGCAGGGCCCATTCAAAATTCTTTTGCGACCCATGGTTTGGGAAACCCTGCCATCCTAACGCAGATAAACTTAATGCCACTTTTCGTTGTAATTTTATAACTCAAGAACGAGGTAAACTATCCAAACCAAATATTTAGGCTTTGTTCGGACTATTAAGTAGATGGTTTTTGTGAAGTTTGCAATAAATCGGTCCAGCGGTTCTTCATTTATCACATTTTTTGTAACAAATAAATTCAATAAATGGCGGATCATTTTGTTAATGGGTACCTAAGTTAAATTGAAACTTTTTTCATATGGTGATTGTTTTGTCATATTGAAACTTTTTTTAGTTGTTTTTTTTATTCCGTTGTGTTATGTTATAAATGCGTGGTCATATACGTAGCGAAGCACGTACCGGGCCGCTAGTATTGTATATAATTAAAAACGAAAACGAAAATTCTTGCCCGCAATCTCAAATATTCTTCTCAGACTTACGATGAACTTTAAAAGCAAACTTCCTTAATTAAAAGGTGTTGAGTTTACAAAAAAATATAGCGGCCAGCAATATTCGCCGCTACAATCGCTCAAGGCAATTTGGAATAATTATCTTCTTGTAACATTATGTAACACGTAATTCTATGTAATACCCCAATGTAACCACTCTGTTATCTTTCATATATGGTTATGACATATACATCGTGATATTACAGTTTCTCCGCCTACTTCTAGTCGATTGGAGTTCAATTTTCAGGCGGCATTTCTTCTCCTTTTCCTTTCCTGGGGATATTTTCTCGTTTTCGTCCTCGTGAGGCGTCGTAACGTAGCCATAATTAGTATAAATATTAAACATAGCAGTCCCATTTATATCTAACCAGTAACCGCTCATGATAATCTCATAATTTAGATTACTGGACCGTTCCAATAGTTCCAACCAACTAGGTTGTAGGCTCAGTGCCGGTAGACTTGCACACGTAGCCTGAGAACCCCGCGAAAAAATAACGGTACTGAATATGTTGATATTTTCAGCAATCTAGTGGCGTGCGTTCTATAGAGGAATATAAGCTCTGCTTACCCAATACGTTGCATGTGATTTATAACAATCAAAATTGTAATTAAATTTATACTCCTATCATAAACTTAAACAATTTATATTCACGCCATCTATTAATTGTTTAAGTTACTATTTTGTGGCGTTGTATTGCGAAGCGTGGAAAAAGGCTCAAATTAACTATGCCTCGGGTTTTGGCGCCATCGAGAGAAAAGATGGTGGAAGTTTTTTCATAATCATCGAATTTCGTGTTGATATTGATTGAAATTAGTCAATTTTGGTGGCATTCTGTACAATTTTGTTCAGTGAAAGTGCACAAATGAAATAATCATGAAGAAATTAGCGTATCGTGTATTTCCTCGTTGCCGCCAAATCTCATTGCCTGAGCTTGAGTAAACAGGCCACCGCTTTACCCAAGAGCCTGACATGACTTCCTGACGACTTATGACTGATGACTAAATAAAATAATTGAAATTGATATAAAATTTGATGCAAATTTCTATTTGACTAATGGCTAAATACTAACATGAAGGCCAAAACCTAAAGAAAGAAAAAAAAAAGAACTGTGCCTCAGTTCTATCTGTGTGCTTGTAATTTTTAATGTGTTTGTTTTAATTTAATTTAATGAAGACAAAAATATAATTGAAGAGTGAGTGAGTGTAAACACATGCGAAGAATTTTTTGAATTGCTGGTGGTTCTAAATATTGTTAATATCGGAAGATAGTGTTGCAAATTTAGTATTTATTACTGGAATTTGGGACTTTTTGGTTAGTGTCTTTAAAAAAATATCAAAACATGACATTTTTTAAAGACGTTGACAATTTTAATTTAAAAATCAGCAAGTATTCTTGTCTTAGTGCAAAGTCCTGGATACGCTGTTGAAATTGTTATACTAAAGACCTTTGGAATCCGCAATTTAAGGAGGTGGCAATATCTAAAGCCGACAGACTTCAAAGTCAAAATAATTATTATTTGTACGTTGCTTGGCACAATTCAATTTCAATATACCCATATTATCTGTTTTAATTAGATTATTCCTTTAATTACTATTGAGAGTAATTTAATTGTAAGACCCGTTTTGATGAAATGTGATTATTTAAACTTCAAAGTGTCCGTTTTTAGTGCCTTATATTTTGATTATTTATAATAGTCATACAAAAACTTTTAATATTATTATTATAATCAATAATTATGTGGCATGCGAAGCAAATGACATTCTATGGTAAAAATAAAGTAACGCCCCTGCTTAGCAACCTTCTACTTATAATTTCCATTTGACACATTTTTTAAATTTATCAATTAGAATTTATTATTCATTAACTATTTTATTTATAAGTCGCACCTTTTAGATCTTTCATACAATCGAGAAGTTTATTGTAAAAAACGTATACGGTAAGATCATTATTATTATTTGTATTGATACAATGTGAGAGAATATCATATTTTATTTTAAATTAACTTATATTCCTGTGAACATCTGTATTTGCGGACTAAGTGTGCTAAAAAGTTTTTATAAATTACTTAATATTTAGCGAATAGTTTTTAAAACATTGTAAAATAGCGAACAGCAGCATTGTTTCTGTTAAAAGACAGCAAACAAGGTGGCGGCTCATCAGCTAGTGAGAGACATCAGACAACTTTCTCGTATTAATTTATTTATTTTATTTATTTATAATAATGGAAGGCAAACAAGCAGACGAATTTACTGATGGTAAGAAATTCACGCCGCTTAGAGACACCAAAGTTGGTAATTGTGCGTTGCCAACCTGAGGAGGGTATGTTAGGCCTCGAGCAAAAGTAAGTTTACCAGCTACCTTACCCTCCTAACCGGAACACGTCAACGGCAAGCATTGGACGTTATGGTGGCAGGAATAGGTAACGCGGTGGTACCAATCTGGGCGAGTCGCTGCGAAACTCTACCACCTAGTAGGATGTCACGGTTCCGTTGGTCCGGGTTCCTTTGCAGAATAGACCATCGGCCTTCCTGTCAGGCAGCTCGTAAAACTGTCTCCTATACACACATAATGTTATTGGTGGAAAAATAAGGCCTATCTTACCCTCAAGCACGAAACATCATGATGAGCTCTTACCCTGTGACATCTGTAATAAGTAAGGTGGTGATACCAATCCAAGCGCGCTGCTGCACAGCACTTTACCACCAAGTAAAGCTCCCACACTCTAAAACTTATTTTTTATGGTCTACAATTTTTTTTATTAATCACTAACTGTTATCCGCGTGGTCCCATAGAAACACTGTTTCGAGATAAAAACTATCCTTTTAATACAAGTAGCTCTCTACATGTGTATCAAATTTAATGAAAATCGGTTTTGTAGTTTATTCGTGACAAACAAGCAGACAAGCAGGAAATCTTTCGCATTTATAATATTAATAGGATACGATTTATATAGAGTTTCACCAAGTGCTGACAACGGAAACTAAATATTTAAACTTTGGTTTTATCCATGACGTTTGCACGCTCTCAATATTGACCATTTCGTGTATAACAATGTACGAAAGGTATTTTGTCAAGTAGTTACGTAGATGCACATTCTACTGAAACCCGTCGCCATTTCTATTTTCTGAAACATTTCGGGCATGTTGTGTTGAATTTCATTTAGTCTATGTTGGTCGACAAATAAGATATGTCAGTTTTAGTGGCGTATTTTTAACATCTCAAAGTTATCTTTTGCGTAAGTCGAGTTATTTTGCTTTATTTAAGAAAAAAAATCAACAAAAACACAAATTGTTTACTCCTAATTGGAGTCCCCTCTACTTTATAGAGAAAAAAATGAATTAGATTCATACTTTTTCAATTTAAGAATTTCTTACCATCAGGAAATCCGTGAGCTTGTTTGCCTTCCTATAACATAAAAAAATTGATTAATGTGATGCACATCATTATTAGACCACATAAGATTATCAGTATCGAAAATAATGGCGACGCAACATTTTGTAGTATTTATTATTTGTTGTTATTATTTGTTATTATCCGAGAGTGGTGTCAACTTGACAGTGACTTGGCGTGTTCAGTATGAAAAGGGTAATCAATGTGAAAGAAGCTAGACAGGTTTGTCAGGATTGTGAGGTCTGGCACTCGATACTCTCTGCCTACTCGTTAGGGACTTGACGTGAAGATATGTATGTATTATTTATTGTTTAAAGAGTAAATCACTTACATCTCTGTATCGAGCGTTTGCCTCTGGCGCTTGATTATTATATTTTTTTTGCGTTGAGCTAGAAACGTGTAATTTTGTAAGTTTATAAAATATAAAACCATAAATAATATGTATCCAATGCCAAGAAAAAACATTAAAATATAATAAGTATAGCTATAGTTAATTGTTTTGTACACGATGCCTTCCATTTTATTTTCACAGCTTAATTTTTTTTTGGGTTGGCTGGAAGAAATTTCTTTAGTTAGAGATAAGCTCGCCTTTTGTGCATTTTTAACTTCTCGTGTATTTTGTGTATTTTAGTTTTTGTGTGCAATAAAGTGTTAAATAAATAAATAAAAATCAGAATAACCAATATATAACAAAAAAATAACATAAGTAACATTTTTACGTAGTAATGAGATTATTATTAATTAGCACAGCATTTCGATAATAACGTCTGTAGTAATTCGATTTTCTTTCATTTCGCTAAAAGGATCGGGACCAGACGGTGCTGCGTAGTATGTTCGCCACTTTCTTATTTCATTAATTACTCGCACCTTTCTTGTTATTTGGTACTTATTAAAATGGTTATCATGCAAATTAAAAGCTCCCTTCAAAGAAACAAAAAGAAGAGAACATATAAAAATGAATAAAGAAAACTGCATAATGTACTCTTTCTCATAAGTCGTATTAATATCCGTGGACGATAGTGATCACTTACCATCAAGTGGCCTACTTGCATATATGCTTGTTGTATTATTGTCACGATAACGTGTTTCATCCAGCTCCATAAATTTCATGACATCTATTCTAAATCGAATTCCAGAACTTCAAATTTTTTACAGTGTTGGTCCGAGCTTCTTTGCAGTATAGACCATCTGCCTTACTGACAGGCAGCTCGTAAAAGACGAGCATAGGCTTACCGTCACTAACACCGTGACACCTGACTAAGTGGTAAAGTTTCGCACATCGGCGCCGGTAAACATAATTTTTCACGAGGCCTAACATCCCGGCCTCAGGTTGGCAACGCACCATTACCACCTTTGATGTCTCTAGGCGGCGTGAATCTCTTACCATCATAAAAATAAAATAAAATATATAAATCTACGATCCAGACGGTTACAAACCAAAGTTTACAACAGTTTTTATTGCTGTCTAGGGTTTTAGAAGAAGATTCATTTTAAAAAGTCACAAAACGAAAGAAACGTTCTCAAATAGAAAATGGATGGCAATGAATTTGGACTGTGAAATGTTATTTACGTTGATTGTATCGCTAGGTCCGATGAAACACAATTCTGAACTTCAAAAGTCTGACGTTAATAATTTTACTAAACACTAGCGGCGTGTCCCGGCTTCGCACGTATATAAAATAGACATTAAAACCTTCCTCTTCAATCACTTTATCTATATAAGAAAACGCATCAAAATCCATTGCGAAGTTTTAAAGATTTAAGCATATAAAGGGACATAGAAAGCGACTTTGTTTTAAACTATGTAGTGATCACAAACTGTCGGCTTTTAAAACTCTGTCAGGTCTGTTTTTGTGTGTTACTCATTAAAATCAAAAACATATTTTCAACAAAGGTAGAGGTCCCATACTGCTATTAAATCTGAAATATCATAGTTTTCAGAAATGTCAAGCGAGTAATTGGTAATAGAGAGATGTAATAAAGTGTCTGGTTGCTGAGAAAACACTAACGCCCTCTACACGAAAATAGGTACAATCTACGAAAGTCTAAGGTCGGTCGGGCAAGGTGAAGATAATGTTTGGTAATGAATAATATGATTCCTTGTGTTCATCTTAAGAATAAAAATAGCTACGTTAACTAAAACCGACTTTAAAACTAAAAAGTACAAAATAATAAAGATCTAATACTAATTATATACTACCTTATATTTATATGTGCCATTTACTAATAGGTTTGAAATCGGTGCCAAGCTTTAAACTAATAGTTATATAATAAGTAAGTATTAAATTGGATTGGCACCGACTATCCACCGACTAACGTAGTTATTTTTATTTAATACTTTTTAATTTATTTTTGATATGATTAAATTTAATAAATATCGGGATAGGTGAAAATAGGTAAAAAATGCTCATAAAATAAAAACTAATGAGCTTATCTGAATGCTTTTATGGAAACAATTCGAAACTATTCCGCATAAAATTAAAAAAGTATTACGTGAATCGGTTCAGAAATCACGGAGAAATTGGTGTACATACATAATAAAATGTACCGGCCGAATTGAGAACCTCCTCGTTTTTTGGAACTCGGATAAAAATAACACTTTGTATTTTGGTACTTATTCTACTTGTATATTCATACACTTTTACCTCGCGTGCTATTTCTAAACGGATACGTCTAATTAACCATTAGGAAACGTGCATATGCATTCTGCAATCTAGTTGGCATTTGTCTTGGTCTTGCGAATGTTTGTAGAGGACAGTAATCATACAGATACATTAGAAGTCAATAAAGAAGAAGAAAATATTGAAAACAGTACAAAAATAAAAGGTTACCGGTACGACGCCCAAAGGCCTATTATTCCATCCTAAATATCTGTAATAGCCTATGGCGTAAGTTTAACATAAACTTCGAAACTAAGTAATAAATCAATTTTGATCAACCATAATTTGACCCAATTTTAACGGAATGTACAGTTTTTACTCTGACATCTCGATAAATCTCGTGGAGAACCAAGAAATCCTCAAAACGGACAAACGCTAGTTGAAAATGTAAAAATACTATAAAAATACAAGCATTAAAAGAAATGCTTGTATGGTAGTTTACATCCTAGTACATTCACGACCGTTAAAACTGCTTTAACCCGATTTCAATTTCATTACCATGTCTAGTTACATGTAATATTAATTAAATATGCATTATAAAAGACCGCCTCGTTGGTCGAGTGGCTAGCGAACACGCCTAACTACACCGATCAACCGCGAGGATCGGGTTCGATTCCCGACAGGTGTAAGCATTTGTGTGATGAACATGCCTGCATTTCCGGGTTTGGGTGTTTGTTAAATTTATACTGGTATCTATTTGAGTATTTCTATGTGTTAGAATCGTTGACTAACACCCATAAAACAAGCATATAATTTGCTTACTTCTTCTTCTATCTTTAGGTTTTGGCAATCTCGTTAGTATTTTGCCATTAGTCAAGTAGAAATTTGCATCAAATTTTATATCAATTATAATTAGTCATCAGTCATAAGTCGTCAGTAAGTCATGTCAGGCTCTTGGGTAAAGCGGTGGCCTTTTTACACAAGGTCATGTAATGAGATTTGGCGGCAACAAGGAAATATACGATACGCTAATTTCTTCATGATTATTTCATTTGTGCACTTTTACTGAACAAAATTGTACAAAATGCCACCAAAACTGACTAATTTAAATCAATATTAACACGAAATTCAATAATTATGAAAAAACTTCGACCATCTTTTCTCTCGATGGCGCCAAAACTCCAATTTGCTTACTTTGGGGTTAGATTCAATTTATGTAACTTGTCGAGGGATTTTTATTATTATTAAAATATAACTTGTAAACCAATCAGTCGTTCAAACAAACTTGTAAACTCACAAAAAAACTAATAAACATCTTTTTAAGTCTGGCATCCTGTATTTGTGAGCATTTTACAAATATTGTAGGTTAGTGAAAACTTGACAGTCACCACATTTGAATTAAAAGACGCCAGTGACAGAATAAGTGACATGGTAGGTAAACATTCCATATAGGTTTCACATGTTCCTAGGCAAATAAATACTTTGGCTTAATATAATATCCTGTGGCCAAAATAATGGTAAATATATTATATTCTTGGATAAATTACATATATACATGCATATCTTCACTCAAAGTCCCTTACCACGTAGACAGAGAGTATATAGTGAAAAATCCCATGTTCTATGCAGACCTAGACTGGCTTCCTCTACATTTATTACACTTTTTAGACAAACACGCCGTTTTCGGAGAAACACCACACTCGGATAAGGCCCGAGTGATTTGATCGTGGAATGTCAACCCAGCTCTCCCCGGGTACCTCGATCAATGCACAGCCGCACTGTCTCCTCGTTGGTCGAGTGGCTAGCGTACACGCCTAACTATATCGACCAACCGCGAAGCTCGGGTTCGATTCCCGACGGGGGCAGGCATTTGTGTGATTAACTTTGGGTGATGAACATTTAGATGTCTGCATTTCCGGGTCTGGGTCTATTTATATAACACCCATAACACAAGCATATAATTTGCTTACTTTGGGGTTAGATTCAATTTGTGTAACTTGTCCAATAATATTCTTCTGTCGTTATTCGTTATGACTGAACCATGGTTCCGTGCCCTTTACCATTTTAACACCAACACTTTCTTTCAATCCCACTCTTTCTCGGATCTCACTGTTGCGAATACGGTCAGCGAGCGTTATACCACAGATTTTCCGGGGCGTTTTCATTGCAACCATTTTTATCCTACTCTCATATTTTTTTCTGACATAACCAACTCTCGTTTAAACAACAGCGTTGGAATAAGCAACCTACCAGGGCTAGGAAAAAAATACAAAAAATAATCATCTTCAATACATTAGTTGTTGACCAAGCAAACAACAAGCGTAGAAAACACTGACAAATTAATGTGGAGTGGATTAATAATTATTTTGGTTTGTATATATAGGCGGTTGAATAATGTTATTATTAATAACTTCTTCAACTTCTTCAAAGTTTACGAGTTTGTAATAACAGGCGAAGGAAACCAATACTGCAGTCAGCTTGCAAACTGAAAGTAAATTCTATTTTGATAACGTTGTTCATTTACAGCTTTATGATAGGGTAATCCTAGTATGGTATTTTGCCCATTGATTCACCCATAAAGAATAGTTCTGTCGGTGAAACATTCTTAGATGAAAGGCAGTCTTCCAAAATCATCAAACTGTAACGTTTGTAGGAAAAAAATCAAATTCAAGAATATTTCCTCTTGTTGGTCCGGGCTTCTTTGCAGAATAGACCATCTGCCTTCCTGTCAGGCAGCTCGTAAAAGGCCAACATCGGCTTACCGTCACTAACGGCGTTGGATTCTGACTAGGTGGTAGAGTTTCGCAGCCACTCGTCCTGATTGGTACCACTGCCTTACATATTCCTGTCGCTATAACGTCAACGCTTACCGTTGACCTGTTCCGGTTCAGAGGGTAATGTAGCCGGTAAACGTTCTTTTGCTCGAGGCCTAAGATCCTGGCCTCAGGTTGGCAACGTACAATTTCCATTTTTGGTGCCTAGGCGATGTGAATTTATTACTATCAGGAAATCCGTCTGCTTGTTTGCCGTCCATTATGTTAAAAAAACAGTTTTGTGTCTAGAAAGTATACGGTTCTCGTGATTGTAAGCAATTGCCGAGGCCTATGAACAACATAGGTATCCTGTGGCCGATGTGCAAGTCTACAGGCTACCCTATCCTCCAGAAAAAATTAAAACTTTCATTATGGCAGCTGGAATAGGAAAGGCTGTGGATGTACAGCACTCTATCACCAGAGGTTTTGTTAATGACCCATGTAAGTTATACCTCTTACGATCTGCCTGGCAGGGAAGCTGATGGTCTACTATACACAGAGGACCTGACCAACATGGGTTAAAATATCTAAGCAATTTCCCTCAGGAGAGCTAATTAATTTTAATAAACGGATGTGGACACGGGCAACTTCTAGTTAAAAAAGTAAAGAAATTAGTTGTCTATAAATATTTCCAGACATGCTATACAAATTGAATCTAACCTCAAAGTAAGCAAATTAATGCTTGCGTTGTGGCCCATAACACAAACATATACTTATGGGTGTTAGTCAATGATACTAATACATAGAAATACATAAATAGATACCAGCATTTAATAAACATTCCGGGTGTGGGACCCGGAAATGCAGACACCTAATTTTATTATGCTGCCTGCTAATATCAGATATTTTTGCTGCGTACGGGATATAGATATTATTAAACTCATTCTTGGAACAGATATTTTTGCTGATCTCCCCATAGTAATATATTTATGCATGTGACTGTATATATAAATGCATTCGCGGAATTGAATGTCAGTCTGTAGGTTCTAAAGCGTCGATCTTCAATTCGAGGGAAACACGACATGAGATAGAAACGTTATGGTAGCAGGAACAGATAAAGCTGGTAAAAATATGCCTGCCAGGTGAACTGATCAACTCGACCAAATTTTAAAATGATTTCCGTTTTTCAGTGTACGTGTTCTTGGGTGAACACATAGCTCTGGTCGATTTCGTGAATGTCCTCCTCCGTCGAGGTTTGCTGTCGTCGGGGGAGTATGCTGTGGTTGCTGTTGACGACGAGATCTACGATCCTAATGATGCGGCCATTACACACGTTGGTGAGTGAGGTTTTTCTACATCTATATTAATGTATTAGATGCGAAAGTATGTTTGCTTGTTCATCTTCTACATATGGAGTGGCGTTATGGTGTGTTGAAGATAAGAGGCTGGATAGTGACATACGCGGATAGCTACATACCTATAATAAGCAGTTGTATAAAATGTAAAGTAGCAATATGTGTTTTAAACAAAGTTGGTAGAGGTGTATTGCAAACCTGAGGTTCGGGTAAAAATCCTCCAACAAAAGTTACCGGCTACCCTACACTTCAAAACCGTAACACGATAGTGGCAAACTGGAATTGATACTGGTGGTACTAAACTGCGCATCTAATGTAATACCTATTTAGTCATAGCCACGGCATATATCAAAATTCCCTGCACATACAATCTGCTCAGTAGGAAAGAATTTGGTTGAGAATTTTATGATACATCTTATTTCCTCTTTTCCGCGAAACTTTTTTTCCGAGTTTTGGCGCCATCGAGAGAAAATATGGTCGAAGTTTTTTCATAATTATTGAATTTCGTGTTAATATTGAGTGAAATTAGTCAATTTTGGTGGCATTTTGTACAATTTTGTTCAGTGAAAGTGCACAAATCAAATAATCATGAAGAAATCAGCATATCGTATATTTCCTCATTGCTGCGAAAACTTATTACATGAGCTTGTGTAAAAAGGCCACCGTTTTACCCAAGAGCCTGACATGACGACTTATGACTGATGACTAATTAAAATTAATTCAAATTGAAATAAAATTTGATGCAAATTACTACTTGACTAATGGCTAAATACTAACGTGAAGGCCAAAACCAAAAGAAAGAAAGAAAGAAAGAACTTTTTTTCCTTTCCTCCGTAATATATACCACTTCTTGCAAAGGTGATAATCACATAACTGATAACGGTAGAATT
>NJDC01000103.1:285742-298714 GCA_002245475.1 Calephelis virginiensis
GTCACCCAGTACGAGATCACAAATTTTATCGATGTTTTCTTTCGTGGTAGAGGTTGTAGGCCTTCCACTCCTAGGATCATCTTTAATGCTCTCACGACCGCGCTTAAACTTAGAAGAAGTGGGTAGCACTTCTTGACACTGGAATACGATGGAGCAGACTCCCCCAAAGTGCTCACCATATCTTGATGGATGTCTTTTGGTGATAGGCCTTTTTTATTGAGGTACTTAATGACTGCACGGTGTTCAATTTTCTCCATTATTGAAAATTGCGTCAGATTGCTTCAAACAAATAATCACAGAAAATTTATATTGTGTAGTATCGGAATGAAACTGCGCACAATAACTCAATATGACACATACTAACAAATGACGGTAGATTTTAAAAAGATGTCATAGCTCCATGTAGGTTAGGCCACGAACTTTTGGATCCACCCACGTATTTATTTGCATAATAATATGATGGAAATATGTATCAATTATGATGTAAGAATTATTTGTATGGTAAGCTTATTCATTGTTATACATACTTTAATTTAGATTGTTCGAGTTTAGTGTAAACTGAATTTCTAAAATGTTAGTTTCGGGATGTAAAGATCCCATCTGCTGGTGGTAATCTAAAAAAATAGTTACTGGTTTATTCCATTAGCCAGTCACTTAGCTATTTCTGCCACCTTTTTTTATGATATTGGAAGGCAAACAAACAGACGGATTTCCTGATGGTAAGGAATTAACGCCGCCTAGAGACACCAAAGGTGGTAATGGTGCGTTGCCAACCTGAGGCCGGGATGTTAGGCCTCAAGCAAAAGTAAGTTTACCAGCTACCTTACCCTCCAAACCGGAACACGTCATCACGTTATGGCGGCAAGAATATGTAAGGCGGTGGTACCAATCCGGGTGAGTCGCTGCGAAACTCTACCACCTAGTCACATGTCACGGTGTTAGTGACGGTAATCTTATGCTCGCCTTTTACGAGCTGCCTGGCAGGAAGGCAGATGGACTATTCTAAAGAAGCCCGGACCAATACAGTGTCAGCTCTGGTCATTATCGTTCTAAAATGCTAGCCTATACTTGTTTACGTGGCTTGAGTTCAAATAAATAAAATGTATCATAGCACTGGCCTACAGAAACAAATATTTGGTTTGGTATAGCTCTGTTCGCATCTGTAGTAGTTATAGTCTAGTCAATTTAATATATAAGGTTGCATGAAAGACACTTTGTAAATTTATTTTTTAAAAATTAGTATGGGTGTATTCTACTAACACATTCAAGGTAATTTCCATAGTATAAGGGGGTTCTTTTACGCAGGACCCATAATAATTTTCAAATAAAAATTGGTACACATGTTCCATAATACCGTTAAAATATAATAAAAATAAATTCCGTAGTGGTTGTTTATATTAAAAGTTATGTGATGATTTTTGTTGAATTAAAAAAAATATAAATATAGCACTTACCTGGATTTTGATGATTATATACTCTTAACAATGATTTATAACATACACTGAGTTTTCACCTTGGTGACTTTATTAGAACTAATTGAAAAACAGTTTTTTTTATTTTTTTTCTGACTTCTACTAAAGCCACCGAGGGATTGTTACACATACTAAGTAATGCAAATATTATTTACTATAAATATTCACAATCCTCGCTTTTGGACCTGAGTGTTCCTTAAAAATACGTTTCATATAAAAGAGTAAATATCCACTCAAATTACAACTTTTACAGGATATTGTTATCACTGTGGGTAAATAGTTCTAAAATACACCACTGTTTCCAAAATCTCCAAAATAATAGCTATTGTTTAAGAGTTATTATTTTTTTTATATTTTCCTAAAATACAAAAAAGGACTAGTTCAAAATTGGTGACTTTTTATTTTTAAGTTCACTAATGATAGGTCTACCATATGGCAAGTTTTCACCCAAAGTGCAATTAATGGAATCTACTCTATACAAATTAATTTATTTTGACTAGACTATTAGTATGATTTACATTATTGCTATTAGATGTCAGCTGACAGCTCTAGTTTACCTAAAATTCTCATTTTAACTTTTTTGGTTTTATTCGAAATCAGTCCGTATTATAATTACTTTTATGACATTAATTGTATAAATTATCCAAGACAATCTCGCTAAAAAAAACATTCAAACATTTTTTTAACATAACTAACTATACATAGTTTCCAAATAAATAATACTTTCTCCAAAATATTTATTTATTTTCGATTTTGTAAACAAGAGCTGATATGAAAAAGGTGACTTAGGTTTCCCAGCTCACCACATACATATACTCAAAATCAGGTATAAAATCTCAGGCACCAAAATGAGTGTAGGCCCATGTAATTTTACAAATTGAATCGTAAAGTACACACCAGTAACATTTATGGTGTTTATAGGCGACGGTTAACTCTTGCCAGGAGTTTATGTTGTTTATTTGTTAAACATACTTGTAATAAGATTAATGGAGGGTTATTGATCCAGTCAACCTTTGTTGTAGGACGCTCTGCCAAATGATTCGTAAATTATCTGCGGCGCCGCCATTCTGCGTCCCCAACTATCACAAGATATTCGAGGATACATCTGTAAGTACTCCTTAATGTATTATCCAAATTTATTCTTTCCATTGCAAGAAAGCTACTTTTTACTGATATGAAAATAAGTTACTGTTTTTCTTGTTTCGGTTTCTCCTGACCTTGAAACAATCAAGTAGTGAGATTAGTCAACAATAGGTGTTAAAACCTATCGATAGGTAGGTATTTTTTTTATTTTTATGATAATGGAAGGCAAACATGTAGATGTATTTTTCTGATAGTAATACCAATACGCCTAGATACACTAAAAGGTGGTAAGTGCGTTGCTAAATTGAGGTCAGGATTTTAGGCCTTAAACAAAAGTAAGTTTATCGGCTACATTATAATAATTATAATAAATCATCTTTATTTCACATAAACCTACAAGAGGCACTTGTGACGGGTCTATATAATAATCAATCTACCACTGGATCGGAACGCGGCCGCACACTGAGAAGATCCGGCAAGAAACTCAGCGGGCTTGTCTTTTTTTTTCTTACTTTACAATATATTTACAATAATTTATGTAATGATACATTATATATTATAAGAGATTGGCATGAGGAGCAATTAATCCCAAGCAGTCTTATCTGCTAAATATTCAACAATGTTATAATAGCCCTTTTGATTTCATTTACATTGAACACATTTCTTAAATTTATTAATTGGAAGTTCTTTCATATAATTGGGAAGTTTATTGTAGAACTGTATACATAGGCCCATGAAAGAATGGCTTACTCTGTGGAGACGAGACACATGCACAGCAAGATTATTTTTATTCCTTGTATTGATTGATACAGTGTATTTCACAATTTCTTTTAAATAAAGTTGAATTTCTGTGAACATACATTAAATTTTCAAAGATATACTGGGATGCTAAAGTTAGAATTTCGATTTCTTTGAATTTTTCTATCAGGGAAACTCTTGGGCCTAGGTTATACTCGTAAATTGCCCTTATGGCTCTCTTTTGTAAAATAAATATAGTATTGACTTCGGTAGAACTCCCCCAGAGAAGAATTCCATACGTCATGATGCTGTGAAAATAACTAAAATAAACCATCCTAGAGGTTTCAACATCAGTTAATTGTCTCATTTTCTCAACAGCATATGCTGCTGAGCAAAATTTAATTGCAAGTTTATCAATGTGTGGGCCCCATTGCAATTTCTTATCAATTGTTATTCCTAAAAACGTAGTAGAATCTATAAGGTCCAACTTGTTCCCATTAAGTTGTACGTTGGTATCTACTTGCCATTTCACATTTGGCATTGCAAATTTAATACAATTAGTTTTTTTTTTCATTCAAAAAAAGATTATTTAGATTGAACCAGTGTACAACTTTTAAAATCGCATTGTTCGTTTCGTCATACTATTCCTAGTTGTCTTTTCACTTTAAATATAAGTGAAGTGTCATCCGCGAACAATACAATGTCGTGTTTGTCTCTTACGTAGTAATGTAAGTCATTAATATATACAAGGAACAAAAATGGACCAAGAATAGAGCCCTGGGGGACACCCATCGTAACAGCAGCACCAGTCTATTTTTTACTGTTAATATCAACCTTCTGAATTCTTCCATTCAAATATGAAATCAGAAGATCGAATGCCTTATTTCTAATTCTATAATGGCGCAGTTTCCTGATCAATGTATCGTGGCGTACGCAATCGAATGCTTTGGACAAATCACAAAACACTCCTATTGCATCCTGTGAATCCAAACACTCATAAATTTCCTTAAATTATTCCACTTCAGCATCGACTGTTGATCTACCCCTTGTAAAACCAAACTGTTTGTTACAATCCTAATTTGTTAAAATGTAGTAACATTTGATTAAATTTAACTTTTTTAAATATTTTACTCAGAGTAGGCAGAACGGAGATAGGTCGGTAGTTGGAGAGATCAGAAGAACTTCCAGATTTCCAAATCTTCAATTATCAAGTGGTATTCATTATTGAAAATCCTGTTTCTTCCCGTTTCGCAACTAATAATATTCCAAGTAGATTTTATTTTATTTGTTGAATTTTTAACAATACTTTTTAGATACTTAGATTTCGCAATCTTACAAGCTATTTTAAAAATTTTGTAATATTTTTTTACATATTCCTTAAATACAATACTGTGATTGAAAATTCTTTTATAATACAACTCATATAACCTTTTCCCACTTTTGTGAATACCCAACGTTGTCCTTTCACTAAAAGCTCTGTGATTGATATTGACTGTAATTTTTTTAGGCTTAAAAGTCTGATGATGTACAGTTTGTATTAATGTAAATAATGATTCATATAAAAGGTTTGGATCATCATGTTACGGCAACTTTGGTAATTATTCTATTAACACTGTATCAAATCTTTTCGTTAAAGCGATTCGCATTAACAGGAACAAAAATAATATATTTTCTTTGAGACTGTTGTATACTTCTTGGCAATTCCGCAGTGATCTAAATCTATTTCTTTAACAATTGATTTATTAACAGGTGTCATATTTGTAAATATGTTGTTAATACAAGTGGCACTTGTGGCTGTAATCCTAGTGGGCTCAAAGAAAATGCTATTCAAATTGTGTGATCTAAAGAGATTTAAAAACTTAAATGACTGCGTTGATGATTTTAATATGTTTATATTGAAGTCACCACAGATAATAACATTAGTCCTTGAATTAGACACTTTAAATAGGATCTCTTTCAATCTAATTTCAAATTCATCATAGGGTGTACAAGGGGGATTATATACACTTAGTACAATAAATTGCTCAAACTCAATGCATGAAATCTCAATAACTCGTTCAACAGAAAGGCTCACAATATCTCTGCGTTCTTTAAATTGAATATTTTTACTAACAATAATTAAGGAGCCACCATGTATCATTGTTGTTCTGCTGAATGAGCTAGCAACCTGGTGATTATCTGTTATACATTATATATATATATATATTGTTACAACTCATAAACAACTCCAATTTTAGACCTTTGCCCATCAGACCTTGTATGTTTTGATGAACCAGGTTAAAATTACAATTAATAATCTTTTAATATATTGGCTGCCTTAAATATAAAAGTATATAGCGATAATGATAATGCTATTTGTCTCTTAAAGTAATCAGAAAGATAATAACTATCTTTTGTCATTAAATAATTAATCTTGACAAATGAATTTGAGTCAATACACTCAAATTTATTGTCATACATTGACATTGTCTGTAATTTCAAATTACATTTGTACCTAATATTATTTTAAGCCTGTGTCAACTTTTTATTATATGGCAATGCAAAAAGATAAATTTTTCTACATTTAAGAGCATTCATTGATCAAAATATTTTTGTGACACATTTAGATTCACATGTCCTCTTCTGCCAATACAAAGAATTAATAAAGTGTTGTGTGCAAAATTACTGGAAATAACTTTATTTAATATTTGAGAAAAATTGGCACCCATCATACAAAAGTTAGACACCGGAGTACCAAACGTTTTTGTTAAAATTGGTCCCATATTTTTACCTATATCATCAGAATACACGATTATTTTTTTATTTCCCTTTGTATTATTAGTATTATCAAATCCGTTGTTCAAGTTTTCAGTCTGACATATTGATAAGAGATGCATTGAAGAAGTTGTAGATGAAGATGGTTGTAAATAGCTTGATTTAGTGTATGATATACTACATGATTTTCAAACATTAAGTTACACCTTTCTTCACATTTACATAGATCAATCAAGCTATTTACCGCCAATATATGTTCTTTAATTTCTTTTTGTACAAGATTATATTTAAGAGTAATACTATGCAAGGAATTCTCTAAACTACTTATTTCAGCCTGTAAAGTAACCATATCTAATTCATATTTGTTTAAATTGCTTTTAGTTTTAATACAATTTTCTTTACATATATGTGTTTTAACAATAATTTGTTTTTTTGATTTTCTCCTGAGATTTTTTAATAATTTTATTAAGTTTGATATATTTTTTCAATTTATTTCTATTATAACAAACAGGTTTTTTTGAATTTTGTATAATGCTATCGTCACAGGTCAAATCTATGGTTATGGTAAGGTACGGTATGGTATGGTAAGGGAGCTGATTTACAATTACTCTGTGATTTAAGAGAAATTGATGATGGTTTATAGATCAGTTCCTCAAACAGAGATTGTGTCTACGCTATGTTGATTTCCTGATCGATACACTCTAAGCCTTCAAATATCTGCTGGGCTTGACTCAGTCCATGTTCCAGTTCAACGTTGCGTTTGAGTGTTTGATCAAACTCAACACTGCACTGGTCAAATGAATTGACCAAGAGCGTCAGTTGGTCACATTTTTGGTAAACGCTTAAAAATATTTGGTGTAAATCAGCCATTTCACTTTTTTATTAGAATTTACAATATCTAAGACCTCTCTCACTATCTTCTTGTTCTTTTTCGTACCTCATGCACAATTCTTTGTATTTTTTTAATTCCTGCAGGGCAAGCTGAAACTTGCCTTCCTGGGGGTGAGCTGAAGCTTTATTCACTATTTCAAGCTATTATCCACCGAATTAAAATATGTCAATGGCAAGCACTTGCGATATGGCGTCTGGAATAGGTAAGGCGTGTCGCTACGAAACGCTACCACCTAGTCAGATGTCACGGTGCTAGTGACGTTAAGCCTATGCTCGTCTTTTACGAGCTCCCGGCAAAAATTCAGATGATCTATTCTGCAAATGAGCCTGAACCAACTCGGATTAAACATACATAACAAATAAACACCGAGACTCAGAATTACAGACAAGAAATGAACACGTACCTCGTGGATAATTTGTTTTGCATGCAACTGCAAATTGACTTGCAACAGTAACATTTTTGGTATCCATAATTTGTATGTATTTCTTACTACAGGCAGTTCGTGCCAGTTTGTTTGTTTTCCTGTACTAAAAAAACCTTGCAAGTTGTAGATTTTTTAGTCCAGCTCAATTGCACAATTCTAAATGACCTGATAGAGCTAGACTATTCACTATTGCCATATAGACAGATATAGGGATAAGTGGTATTTCACAGGAAATTCTGTTTGGTGAAAACATAATTTAAAGTATTCTTTTCATTCAATTTACTTTAGAAATATTCATTACACAAAATAAAACATTACCTTGAAACTGCGCCGTAGCTAAATTTGATTGTCTCCTCTTCATTTTTAATTAGATCTTAAGATGACAATAAAATTGTTTACTTTTCAATTAAATGATTTTTATTTTACGTCCTTAACCAAAGATATATCGTAAAATATACTGTTGTGAAAAGAACAGCCGAGCTAAGAAAAAATATATAGGATAGGTATAGTAAACAATAAAATTCTTTAAACAGCGCAATATCAGAATAACAACAGAATTCTTGCAATAAAAAAATCGTCTATAAAATAAAAAAAGATTGAGTAAAAGGACATGATTATATGTTAGACGTCCCTGTTTATTTATGTCGTTAGTCGACTTTTCCAATGTTAATTGTAAACCGGCTTTATGAATGCTTTTTCATTTGAAAAATCATACTTCCGAGGTCCCATGACCAATTGCATCCAACTGAGATCGCCTCTGTGATCTATGGTCCGATGGAGCGATGACTTCAAGAGATCCTGGGTTCAAATGGGATGTGATTTTCGAATTTCCTTATAATAACGTTTTCCGGTATTGGCTTTGAGCCCAGTTGGCACATATCACATTGTGGCATTTAGTGTTTTAGGTTAGTCGAGGATACATCCACGACTAACCGAAGACCGAAGGTTTTACCTCTGCCTACCCCTTGGGGGATGTATTTTCATGTGCACTTAAATTGCATTTAAGGGGTGCCGTGAAAATTTGCCAAGGGCGCTGCTAGTACTGAAACCGGCACTGCTAAGTAGAGAGCAGTGAGAAGCAGCTTTTCTCATAGCATCCTATTAAATTAAATTTTTATTAAAATATAACTGACTTGTGGTTTTAGTTGCTGCTATGTTTCATATGAAAGAAAAAAATATAAGGGGTTTCGAGGTTTTTCTACGTTTGTTATTTTAATTTGCTTCCCAATTAAAAAGTATCTGCGTCAGTCTACGTTGAGCGAAGCTAAGTAGGGTTTAAAAATTTGTGCACGTCTCAAGCATGATCAAAGGCTGAATCAATCTAAAGTAGCCTTCGTCCGAGATTGCCTTAGATAATTTCGGGAACCAACGTAATTAGTTCAATGGATTAATGGCGGAGATTTGCAGCTGTCGTCACGTTTTGAGATAATATTCTAATGTCAATTCCAGTCATTTCTACCGCCATAACTTTAATGCTAGACCTTGTCGTGATCTTGTTTCGAGAGAAAGGTAGATGATAAATTTATAACATATGAGGGGCGTAAAATCACATACTCACTTTAGGCTAATAATTAAAAATATAAAAAAATATATCTTCACGCCCATATCCCCGTAGAGATAGGCAGAGTCACAATCAGGGCACCCACGATTAGCCGAAGATACTAAGTCCCACAATGTGATAGGTGGCAAGCCTATCGCCAACTGGGCATATGTCCTATCCCGAGCAACATTTTTTTTAGAAATTTGGAAAAACACAATTTCTTTTTGTCGCCCGACCTGGGATTCGAATCCGGGACCTCACGAAGTCATGTCTAACAACTAAACCGCTAGACCGCAGAGGCCATAATACATAATAAAGGCCTCAAGACCTCAAATCCGTATATACGATATAAAAAGTGACTTTTTTGTACGATATAAAAAGAAATTCACTGGTGGTAGAGCGCTAAGCAGTGACTTGCCTAATCCGCCTTACCTGTTCCTGCCGGCATCTCCTGTCTCCTGCCTGACTCTTGACATGATCCGGTCTGGAGGTTAGGGAATGCGGTATACTTGCACAACTAACCTAACATCCCGGCCACTGGACAGCGACGCACTTGTAACATCTATGGTATCTATAGGCCACGGTTGTCTCTTACCATCACGTCAGCGCTTGCCATTGACGTGTTCCGGTTCGGAGGGTAAGAATAGCCGGTAAAATTACTTTTGCTCGGGGCCTAACATCCCAGCTTTAGCAACGCCTCATTACCATCTTTGGTGTCTTTTGGTGGCGTGAATTTCTTAACATCAGGAAATCCGTCTACTTGATTGTCTTCCAGAATCATAAAAAAAGGAGTCCGTATGTTTGTTTGATAACCTCCAACATAAAAAACGCTGATATAATACCACAGAATAATAAATACTAACGTGTCTTCTACAAAATCCTATCCTATTAATATTATAAATGAGAAAGTTTGTAAGTATGTATGTATGGATGTTTGTTACTCTTTCACGCTCGAATGGCTGAACGGATTTGTCTGAAATTTGGAAGACAGATAGATTGTGACCTGGATTAACATATAGGCTATTTTTAATCCCGATCGCACACCGGATTTCTGTGAAAACGCGGGCGAAGCCGCAGGTAGCAGCTGGTATTAAAATAATGTGAAGGTAAGGTTGTACTGACAGTTAAGATATTGATTATTTGATCGAACATTCACCAAGTGGAATTTTCTGTCACATGAATATGAAGCGATATTCTCTGACATTTTGCCCGTGTATTTGGGACATATTAGGTTTCGACATTTTGACCTTACTCGACATATGATTAGAAATTCTGAGAACTATTTAGTCTGAGGGGTTGCTACGAGTATGTTGACAACAGCACTGTTTTCTTAACGCGAGCAGATTATACCTATTACTAGAATATCATTGTCTTCGTTCTAGCTTTTATCTCGTAATTTTGAACAACAACATCTTGACATTCAGGTGCTTTATAATTTTTTATTGCCTCTGTGGTCTAGTGATCCAGGTGTTGGCCTTGATTTCGATTTCCGGGTCGGACATTAAACAGAAAATGTGGTTTTTCCAAAATTTCTGAAAAAAACGTCGGGTTGCACTCCGGGAGTGCCAGTAGAAGTGAAAACTTGAATATTAACGTTGTGCATGTTTGATATTTTGGAATGGTTAGGGAATAATTTTGCACAAATTGCTTTAATTATCAGTATGAAAGTACTTACTATAATTTATGTGGTAGAATACAATATTCATTTGTTGCGCTATCGTACACAAACATGACAATACGAACATTCGCGCAAGCGCCCTGCGCCGTCTTACGAAATTTCAGGTCACTTGTCCTGACGCGAGTTTAGAAGTTTTTACCCATTCCAAAAAAATACGCAACGACGCTAAAGAAGTTTTCACTTTGTTAAAAATTGTTGCTCGGGGTTGGATGTGTGCCCAGTTGGCGATAGGCTTGCCACCTATCACATTGGGGGACTTAGTATCTTCGGCTAGTCGTGGGTGCCCTGTTGTGTCTCTGCCTACCTCTTCGTGGAAATGGGCGTGAATATACTTACTTACTTTTTTGTTTTACAATGGAATAGACTTTGTTAGACTAGTTTGTAAAATTCTTATTTAAATTGAAATATTTTTATCCGATAGTAAGCAAGGGTTACAGGGGCAAGCATTTTTATTTAACTTGGTTAAGGGGCAATAGCAATTCGCATGCAAGTTTTATTTTGGTGACACGGTTTGTCTGAAAAAGATCGCTTACGCTAGCGACATAACCGCTTTAGCGTCGGGTACCAATTAAAGTAAGCGTTTGCCAAGAATAACAATAAATAATGGATGCGCAATAAGGTATCCGTTCATTATAATACAGTAACAAAGTTTAAGTAAATAAAATATAATCTATATATATCAATGCCACTTTTCTTTGTAATTTTATAACTCAAGAAAGGGCTCACCTATCCAAACCAAATGCTTAGGCTTTGTTTGGACTATTTAGTACATGGTTTATGTGAAGTTTGCATAAAATCGATGGAGCGGTTCTTCATTTATTACATTGTTTGTAACAAATGAATTCAATAAAATGATCCGCCATTTTGTTAATGGATATTGTTCAGTCAAATCGAAACTTTTTTCAGATGGGGATTTTGCCGTCATATTGAAACTTTTTTCAGTTGTTTTTTTCTATTTTTATTTTTTTATGTCACTCATGCGGTCATATAATGGGTCGTATACGTAGCGAAGCATGTGCCGGGCCGCTAATAGTAAAACAAATATCTTATACAATAGTTAGACATAACCGTCATATATTTAATCAACTCCAATAAAGGAGGCTCTCAGTTCGAATGTATGTTTTTATGGTTGTTTGTTTAACGCGATTACTCAGAAATATATACAGAAATAGAATTAGTAATACGTTTATTTGAAACAAACCAAACAAAAGGCACTTGTGACGCACAATAAACCGATTTTGATGGTCCTTTTTCAGAAAGATAAGTCATAATTCCGAGGTGGTCTCATATTAATTTTATCATGATCCCGCTAGTGGTTTCTGAGTAACAAAAAAATTATGATTTTTTTAAATAAAACTCAATACTGCTAGTAAAATGATGATTAAACTTATGTAGAACCATCTTGGAATAACATTTTTAATTATTTATACGGGATACTCACGATCTCTTTTTATTTTATTTGTCGATATTTCGGCCTAGTTGCATAGGCCGTGGTCACGACGGGACCACGGCCTATGCAACTAGGCCGTGTTATTAATTCGCGACGATTTAAGTTTAAAATCTTACATCTTGGAATAATTTAGTATCTCGAAAACAGAATTATCAAATCGAAACGAGTAATTAATGAAATAGTTGAAGTATGTTTTTGCGCTTAATCATTTTATAAGCTTTTACATAACTTGAAATTTTCGCTTATTAGTTTGTTAGTGAAGGATAAATAGTAAAACTGAATACTTCAACTGATAGAGCTATGGAATACCCCAATAATTACGATGACAATGAAACTATACATATTCAATACTGTTATTAATCCAAAATGGCCGCAACAAATTATTTTTTTTAATGCTCACATTAAACTTTTTCTCATAGCTTTACCAAAAAGTAAACATAAATAATGCATTCATTTATTTTTTTTATTTGAATCAAAATTAAAAAAAAAACAACGAATCCGTAAAAATAATTTATAATTAACTGTTACGTAAATGTTAATAATTTGCTAGTTTTGTTTTCAAGAGTTCCTAAAATAAATACTCCGATTCCAATTTCTATTATTACGTAGTTTGAGATTCAAAAGTAATCTTAATGTTTTTCTTGAAGTTAAAACGAGTTGCAGACATAAATAAATAGCTTTTGCCCACTAAACGGTATAAAAATAAATCAAAGAAACTTATAGGTACAAATAGTATATTAAACATAGACACACGAGTATGATTTACAACATAATATGATTATAAATTATTTTTATAACCTAGAGAACAATTAGGACATCAAATGAAACGGGTTTATGGTAATAACGCGGCAGTAAAACTGTTTTGCTTCAAATCTTATTATTTTGTCTTCTACGTTCTATAAACTAATTAAAACTTTATGTATAATTGGAAATTTTATACG
>NJDC01000104.1:24335-35556 GCA_002245475.1 Calephelis virginiensis
AGTTGGATGAAAAAAGTGTTACCAACACTCGAAAAAACAAACTCGCGAGGATTTGCATAAAACGAGTGAAGGGGTGGGTTAAAAAAATATTTTTTTATCAGTTTTAAATTAATATTGTTTTTGTGCAGCATTTAGTGATTGTCGGAAGCATAACAAAGCGCGATCGGGGCAGACGATGTCGAAGGGAAGAGAGTGTAGTGTCAGCCACACATCAAAGATTGCAGATTTGATTTTGTTGATTTATGATCGTAGGTTTCCTTTAAAAAAAACAGGAGATCTTATAATCCCGGAAGCTCAGGAGGTTCACCATTATTACCAGTCTCCAGGGTATTCTGGAAGCGTTGGCAACCCTACATGATAACACATTTGTTAAGTAGGTATTGTTTCAGCATGTGTGACACATCACACTATACCGTCGCCGCCGATCTCGGCGACGAAGACCTCTCTTGCGCCCGGCGCCTAACGCCGAGCGACGAGCCGCCACTATTCCTCCATCTAGTCCACCCTGTAACCAGAACGCAGCACCAAGTCGAGGTACGGTCTCCCGGGAGACAGCCCTTGCTGCTGGCTTTGTAGGTAACAATCCAATCCATTTAAATAATGATGTTTCGGGCTTGAGCACTCTGCTCGGCCTACAAACCCGGTGAAGTTGTAAAAACCGCGAGATTGGCAACAAATTAGTCATTAAAAAAAAAGCATGTGTGACAGGGAATCAAATAGTTCAGACTTTTTGCTTGTTTATTATCAGAACTTTTTGACATTAATTTCAGTATAGATAAAATTATGAATTCACATCCCCCCCAATTTTTTTGAAGTAGGCACAGTGTGATGTTACAAACGTAGCGCAGCAAAAATAAGAACTTAAGTACTTATTAAGAAATCGTTATTTTCAGTAATATAAATCTAATACAAAAATATTGCTCGGAATAGGGAATGTGCCCGGTTGGCGATAGGCTTACATTGTGGGACTTAGTGTCTTCGGCTAGTCGTGGGTGCCCTGGTTGTGCCTCTGCCTTCCTCTTCGGGGATATGGGCAAGAAGATGCTTTTATAAAATTAAATTATTTAATCGATAACACAATTATTATTCTACATTTATATTTGAAATATAATTATATTTTGATATATAAAGTATACACTTAGGTATAATCTTCTTTTACATAAGTATATAGGCACCGGAAAATATTATTATATATAATGTATGTATGTAATGTATCGTTATGTATATATAAAAATTAAATTTCAATTACTTAACAATAGCGAAAACAAATAAAAACTACGCACTTGTCTCCCACTTCCCTATCTTTTTCTTTGCCTTTTATTTTTTTCTATATTTTTTTGTATATTAATCGATTTTTGTGGTAGTCCCATTGTCACCAAGTTTGGATCTGAAGATGAATTTGTTTTCTTAAGTTCTTAATTACAGTCGTGGTCAACTAATTAGGGACACTCTTTGGTTAAACCGAATTGTGAATTTATTTTTTATTTGCCAACGAGTCTAAACCATATTCCATATCTCTAACATGTAAGTATAATTAGTCATGTATGTGCCCGATTATACAAACAATAACAACTTCTTAAACATTAAACCTCGTTGCTGATAGATTATCGTAGTGCTATTTGTTCAAATAATGCTGGCTGGCCATTTAATTTCCCTAATTATGAGACACTGAGATATTGCGTTCTATTTTCAAAATTTGAATCTCAATACTTTTTTACTTCTTCTCTTATTATTTAGTGGTAGTTTTGGCGGCAATTCCGATATTTATTTTAAGTTTTGAAAAATATTTTGAAGAAAAATGGGTAAAAATAAAAGTTGCGATCCAACACTACGAAAAATTATCATGAAGTTTGTTGTCGAGCATGGTTGGCCATACCGAAGGATAGCAGAACATTTAAATTGTTCAAAAACTATGGTATACAACGCAGTGCAACATGTCAGACGCAATAACACAGATTTAAATGTGCCCAGAACAAAAAGATCGAGAAAAACAACTCCGCAAGAAGATAGAATGATAACCAGGTTAGCTAAGAAAGATAGGCGTTTCTAGGCTCTATTTTAATTAAACACGAAGCGTTTGGGACTCTGGTGTCTCAGCGAGGACCGTTCGACGACGTCTGGTACCGTTGTTGAAGAAAGAAAATAGAAATGCTCGTTTGGCGTTTGCACGTAATTACAGAATTATACCTTAAAATTGAATTCATGTTCAACCTTTGATATTAAATACTTTTTTCTATTTTTTTATTTACAGCCATTTAAAGCATAATAATCGGACCAAATTATGCAAACAATAGTTACTGAGAAATCAATAGGGTTTTATATTTGTATGTACATAACCGGTTATTGTTCTTCATTATCTTGCATGTCCCTAATAAGTTGACCACGACTGTATATCTGGTACAAAATAATATTACTAAGTTAGGTGTTGGCATTAACTTCACACTATTTCTATGATACTCGTAGCTATTACAGAGAACATTGATCGCCTCCGTGGTCTAGCGGTCCAGGTGTTGGACTTGACTGCATGAGGTCCCGGGTTCAATTCCCGGCTAGGGCAACAAAAAGAAAATGTGTTTTTTCCAGTTTTCTAACAAAAAAAATGTTGCTAGGGATTGGATATATGCGCGATTGACGATAGGCTTACCACCTATCTTATTGTGGGACTTAGTGACTTCGGCTAGTCGTGGGTGCGCTGGTTGTGCCTCTGCCTACCTCTTCGGGGATATGGGCATGAAGATGATAGATAGAGAATATTGAGTTAACACATAATCGGTAGCTAACGACTAATGACGCACGTTATCGATACGACAGGAATCAAAATTGCTAAGTTCACTGTGACATTTCATTTTGGATGTACCTAAGCTTCTACGCATTTCTTTAAAATAATAACAAAAATTGTAACGTTTTGTTATCATTTTAAAAACTGCTTTTAATTGTAAAATTTAAGACAATCTTGCTGTGCTAGTATAGATTGTAAACTTAAATAAAAAGTAGGATTCAGTTTTTTCACAATTTTCGGTAAGAATATCTGTACAAGTGACACGAATTGAATCCAACCCCAAATTAAGCAAATTATATACTTGTGTTATGGGTGTTAGTCAACGGTATTAATACATATAAATAATTAAATAGATACCAGAATAAATTGGATAAACACCCAGACCCGGAAATGCAGACATCTAAATGTTCATCACACAAATGCTTGCCCCCGTCGGGAATCGAACCCGAGCCTCGCGGTTGGTCGATGTAGTTAGGCTTTACGCTAGCCACTCGACCAACGAGGCGGTATTGTTATAATTGGGTTTTTACTTAAGGAATTGAGCGTAGCGATGTAAGGACAGAAGGGCGCAGTTGCTCCCCCCACCCTTACCCTAGCAAGGCGTTTTCATACTAGGTAGGTACTGCAACTCCCCGAACGACCGAAAACCGTTAGGTATGTTAAGCGCCGGCAAGAATTTGTCAAAAAAAGGTAAATTGACAATAAGAAATTTAAAAAAAATAGAAGAACCGTGCAGAAGATTTGTTATAAAGCTATTTCTGGTTATTATGGCTTCAATTTTTACCTCACCTCCATTAGGTACTTATTTGATATAGGTACTTATACGATCAAAACCATGATTACAATATATGTAATCTTGGATTTTCTTTGTCTGCCCCCTCTACACAAAATCCTCGCTACGCCCTTGCTTCTAAGTATCTACTACACAAACTAGGTACAGAATTCTAATAAATATTCAAAAACCTATATTAACTAAAGAATAATACTAACGTATTTATAATTAAGTAAATGAAGTGTACATGTATTACGTACAGCTTTCAGAAAACGTGCCTGTTTTGATCATACTGAAGGCGGTGCTATTCCTTGCAACGATATTTTTCATGTTGGGACTATTTTTGTGTAACGCTGGAATGGTGACGGAGGAGGTAATAGCTTTAAACATCAATTACAGAGTTATTTAAGTATACTAGTGTATAGGTCAAGGGTCAATGCAGCTATCGAGACCTGCTGAAACGACTTGTCCAGAGTAGTAACTACTACCGCTTTACCTTTTTCTGCGGCAATCACATCACGCTTTCTTTCTCCATAGGGGTTTGATTTTTTAATAATAAAGTAGCCTATGATTGAACTCGGGTCTTTACCTGAATGAGTATTCAATTTCATCCCAATCGGTTCAGCTATTTGGCCGTGAAAGAGCAACAGACAGACTGATAGACTTTCACATTCATAATATTACTAGCAGTTTGACCGCAATTTCGTAGCGTGGAGTAGTTACGATTCCATAGACTTTAGGGGTTGATTTTTTGAAAAAAATAGTCTTTGAGTCCGGAACTATGGCTGTATGCATGCTAGGTTACATCAAAATCGGTTCAGCAGTTTAGCCACAAAAGAGCAACACACAGCCCGACTGTCGCAATTATAATATTAGTATGGAAGTATGGATATGGATTCCTAGTGTTTCTGGAATATTATTCTTTTAATACCATCATGACCTTGTCACTAAACTGGTTGGGTTACACAATACGTGACTTTTATTCCGATAATCGAAGAATTGTCGCCAATGGGCAATGATATAGTAGCCATTCGGTGGTAATTCGAAATTTACTAGACATAGTTAAATACTTACAGAGTTTGTCACTTTCTGATGCTGTGGCCGCTTGTGGTTGGGAGCTATGCCTGTCGAACAAACCAGTTCTAAGAGATATTCGTCGTCTGGTCGAGCTGATATGTGCACAATCGCAGCGTCCTTTAGTCATTATGGGATTTAACTTATTCGCACTTAATCATGCAACGTTTGTTGAGGTCAGACTGAACTTATTTATAACTTTGATTTGTATTTTGAAGTGAAAACTTCTTTAGCGGCGTTGCGCACATTTTTTGAAATCGGTCAAAACTTCTAAACTCGCCGGCGCAGGGCGCTTGCGCGAATGTTCGTGTTGTCATGTTTGTGTACGATAGCGCAATAAATGAATATTGTATTCTACCACATAAATTATAGTACTTTCATACTGATAATTAAAGCAATTCGTGCAAAATTATACTCTAACCATTCCAAAAAATCAAAAATGCACAACGTTAATATTCAAGTTTCCACTTCTACCGGTACTCCCGTGCCACCCGTCTTTTTTTTTAAATAACTCTTAAAAATTATATTTTTCATTCCAATGTTGGTCATCATTAGTCTGTGTAAGCTGTGAAGAATAGGCGTCCCTGCTTGAGACCTCGTTAAAGACGAGTCTCGATAGAAAAGATCACTGGTGGTATGACTTCTCCCCAAGAGCGTCGCCTGCCGACGGACTAGACGTGGGCAAGTTAATACGGAGATTGAGAGAAATATACATTGTTGGTTCAATCGGGAGCCTCGTGCCCTCGACTTTTTGACTTGCTTTGCATTTCGCTCTAAATCAGAGGTTCCCAAACTTATTTCATGTAACGCCCACTTTGAAAATCAGTTGTTTTGTAGCGCCCCCCCCCCTCGTTTTTTTCTTGTCAATAACCTCAATAACATATTTGTTGCGCCTAGTTTAAAAAAAAACATTTTTTTCAAGATTTATACCGCCCCCCTCTAGGCTTCCAGCGCCCACAAGGGGGTGTTATCGCCCATTTTGAGAAAGGCTGCTCTAAATAGTAGCAAACTAGTAGAAAAAGTACTAGAATAATCGACCAAGTCAAGTTAAAGACATAAGACTGTTTGCTTTATCTATTTATATTATTTTTTTTAGAATCTTTAGGGGATCTAGGGCTGCCCCTATTGCCCTCCCTTGGCGACGCCCTTGCTTCTCCCTGTTAGAATTTATGGCATTTCCTATCGCTGCTGTTGGCTGTTCCAGTCTAGAAATTAGGGCATCCGGTAGACTTGCGATTTAAACAAAACACCTCGCTCACACGCACACCTCGTTTAAGGAATTTATAATTTCGAAAAAATATATAGTAAAGCAAATTAAATAGATCACATTTGACACTTCACCCGAAACCGACACCATGATCTTTTAATATTTAATCTTTTAATCATTTTAACCTAATATTTTGTTGTTGTAGGTACAATGCTTGTAGGTTGGCTTAAGCTTTTTATTTTAAAATACCATTATTTGTAATAATGTTAACATATTGCAATTTACCTACTTATCTTGACAGATGTTTAATGGGATTGACGTATGTCAAATGTGATCTTTTAAATTGCCTCAATTAATTAAGTAAATTGGGTTTAAGTATTTGCCCGTGTTGGTCCGGGCTCCTTTGCAGAATAGACCATCTGCCTTCCTGCCAGGCAGCTCATAAAAGGCGAGCACAGGCTTACCGTCACTAACACCGTGACATCTGACTATGTGGTAGTTTTGCAGCGACTCGCCCGGATCGGTATCATCGACTTACCGGTGTTCTGGTTCGGAGGATAAGGTAGCCGATAAACTTATTTCTGCCCGAGGCCTAACACGACGGCCTTAGGTTCGCAACGCACCATTATACCTTTGGTTTCTCAAGGCGGCGTGAATTTCTTACCATCAGGATATCCGTATGCTTATTGGCCTTCCAAACATATTAAAATGACGTTTTTTTATGTTTCAGGTCGCAAAGAGCTCTTACAGTGTTTTTGCTCTGTTTTATGCTCAAAAACAATAAGCACTGTTAGAAATCTACACCAACTAGTTATCCACCACCGCAACAGATTATCCACTCCAGGATAAACCGACCTACCTGAAAAAGTTTTGTTTGGCTGTGTAGAATTCACGCTTCAGCGCCAGGTCGGGATTCCTGATATGGGACATGGATACACTAAGGATGTCATCCCACTCATCAAATAACTTTGTCCAATTCCTGTTGTCCAAAATTTGATCAAAATTCTTTGACGACGCTCATGTCAGTTTTATTAACTTTGTTTTTCTATGGAAGAGTTCCTTTGCCTGATGGTAAGAGAAAATCAAAGCCTATAGACACCATAGATGTTACAGATGCATTGCTGTCCTTTGACCGGGATGTTAAGCCTATTGTGCAAGTCTACCGACTCCCCTGCCCTTCGGATCGAAACCTGACAATCGTTATTGCGGCAGGAAGGTGGTGGATCCCTACCCAGTCTATGAGCAACACAGAAATGTGGTCTTGTTGGTAAAAACCTGTATTTTAACCAGTTAGTCAACTTACGTGGTAGGTAGTGTAGCTTTTTTAAAAAAAAAACCCGTTCAGTTACTATGGGAAAAATAAAGTACCGTTTTTCCACACAACACATTCAGCAATTCTTTTTTATCTATATTATAATATCTATATTGTATTAATACGTGATGCCAAAACTTTGGACCCCTTTTTACGAAAATTGCGCGGACGCAGGAGCATAAAATTTGGCACACTTATAGTTTATGTGTAGGAGAAGTGCAGAACGCTATTTTGCAATAATAATGCTCATGAAGTATGTACATTCAATCAATAAATAAAACATTACCAACACTACCATGCATTTGACACACACAAATATATTGATGATAACGATAAAAGATCACAGATGGCACACTAAAAAGTTTGGAAACAAAGTAACTGGTCTTGAGAAATGAATATCAACAAGATAATATTATAATTTATTTATTATTATTTATTATGATCAAATTTCGACCAACGGGCGACCACTAGCATTATTTATTACTTATTCTGTGATAATTGTATACATGCGGCATCCCTAAGCCAAAGGTGACACAGCCAGGGGGCATTCACTCCGTAGGTAGTTTACTTAGACTGAGGCAGCGCCTCTTGAAGAGTCACGTCAAAATCAGTAGTTAAAAAACATGTCAAACGTTAAAACGTGATACTACTTTAGCCATGCTCAGCAACATAAACTAGCCTCCAACCAAAGCCTTTAGTTTCAATTTTTGATTGACGTTTGTGAAATCCGCGACGTTTGACGTATCTGTATGTCTGTGGCATTATAACTTTTGAACGAATATATCGATTTCCACGTGGCTTATTTTTAAAGCTGACGCTATCGAGATGGTTCTTAGCTACATTACATGTATTAATATAATCTATGCATTACATATAGGTGTCGTCAGGGGTTATTGAAGGTTACTAATTTTCTCAGTGCAATATGAGTCTTGGATTCACGTTGTAAGATTCAAGTTAGCTTGCATTTTGTTCATTACTGAGTTTACTGTATGTTAGTACTATAATAGGTATTATGTACTTATTCTGTGACACAGCTTCATACAGCCGCACTATTTTAGCGGACGCTTTAATGTTATTTTTTGTTTATAAAAATTAAAGACAATATAAATAAACATGATTTTTATTCTGTTATAATTTACGTATATTAAAACTTATATTATTGCCAATATAACTTCGCTTCTCGTACACAACTATTCACCTTATCCGAATATAGCATGGAAAGTAGTTCCTTTAAATCCAACATTGCCTGTAGGTTCATCTTGAAAAGTGATGTACATTCTAAAAAAAACAAACGAAATACCAGTCATGACTGTCCCAGTTCAATTGAAATTTGTGATAGGTACTTCTATATGTCTAATCTAACTAATTCTAAAAGCTATGCTAATGCGGCGTCATAATTAGAACTACACTATTCATTAATTAAATAAGATAACTTGTTTTTATTATTCTTGGAATTACAGAGTATTTAAAAATTTATTTAAAATCACCAATTTTCATTCGACATAGTGTCTGTTTTCTTTGGTAAAAATACAGTTTGAATCTTTCTTCTCAGAAAACACAATTATATATGCAATGAATTGCAGATTAAACAGCAGCCTTTAGTTTGATCAGCACGATATACGTAAATAAAGTTTAGTAAGAAAAGTGTGTTTTATTTTGTACCTATTAAATGCATCAATCTTAAAAAATACCAATTAAATAAATGGTTACAATTTACTGGCAGATAAGGGTTATGTATTCAAAAAAATATTATCAATGTGTGTCAGAGTACTTAGTTGACTGCTAAAAATTAACAAAATTTCATTCACACTACTACATTTTTGCCTTGTTTGTTATTGATTTGAATGAGTCAAAAAATGGGTAAACCAACTATAAAAAAGGAAGCTTAAAAAAGCTAATTAAAAAAAAGAGTTGCATAGCTTAATTCACAGAGGTTTTTTTTTGAATGGCTAATTTGTTGCTAACCGCGAGGTTTTTACAACTTTACCGGGCTATGGCTCCCAGAAGTATGAATTAAGATTACTTTCAATGTAATAAGAAATGCGGAAAATTATTTTGATAATTATTAATCAACTGCTAATGGTAAAAATATTGATAATAGTGTTTCAGCATAAAGGAAAAGCTGCAGGTAATATAACACATGCACATGTCTTCTACAGACTTAAACTTAGTGTCAAATAAATGTAAAAAAATTACCTGTCTGTGGGCACACCTAATTCTTTCTCAACTAACTCGAAGAGAACTTTTGCATGCTTTTTGTTTTGCTCTACTCCAAGAGATCCAATTGACATCAAGTTGGCAATAGCACAAGGTTCAGTGGATCCACCAAAGGTCATAAGCACATCAGGTATAACAGATACTACACAGTACTGAAAATAAGAATTTTTATTACATCATTTTTTATGCCCCAAATTGATTTAAACCCAAAAGTTTAAAGCTCATGTTAAAGAATAATATAAATACAAATAGGCACCTATTCTACTTGGAAGCAACTTGCCCTGGTAGGGATCCATCGCTTTACCTGTCTGCCGCCACAATGTCTGTCATGTTCTGCTTTGGAGAGTAGGGTAGTACAATAGACCTTACATTACTGCCACATGACAGTGACGCACCCATTACTATTTATGGTGTCTCTAAGCCATGGTTTACTCTTAGCATCAGAAGAGCAGTGTGTGAAAAAAATGTGACAGCCTTGTTGGTTAAGAGGTTATTATACTCACCTAAAGCATAATCAACTTCTCAGTTTGTCCGCAGTTTGGGTTCAATTCTGACAGAATGAGTTATTTGTGTAATGTCTATATGTATTTCTGATTCTGGTTGTAATTGTTAAATTTATTTCAATTTATTTATTTGTCACCAGCAAACAAACAAAGTATTAAAGGGGTATTAGCAAAAATTTTTCCTTGCTCGAATAAAATAATGGTAAGTGATTGGTGGGAAAAAAAATATTGCTAACATTTAAAATATAATATAAAGTAATATATAAATCTGTCAAAACTAAAATTAGCTATGAGATGTTAAATATCAAAGTGTTAAAATAAATTGTATGTTAATTATTTTTGTTTTATTTATCATATAATCTTTCATCTGATCTCTCAGATTTATATTGTTATCAATTTGTATTATAGTTGGCTACTTGGGGATTTTTCATTAGGGACTATGGAATATAAATGACAATCAAAATTTCGATGCAAGTACATAAATAATGCTACCTAATTCCGACCGTTAATAAATATACAAGTAAACCTCCCCCATCCAATGTATAATTATTTTTTATATTAATAATTAATGATCTGCATATTGGTAGTAAGATTATAGAAAAAACATCTATAAGCTAGTGTTTCAATCCACAACAGTAATAAACACTTTGTTTGATAATATTTAATAAATTTGTTCACAATGCCATTAAATGACCAAATGTGTGGGACTTTTATAAAGTAAAAATTATATAAGTACAATATTTGTAGCAATAAACATAGTTGATTTGGGTTTTGATGTCTATATTTCTGATTTTGAGTCTGTATTCCATTGGTTTAGTAAGAAAATAGAAAAATTAAGTGTGAATAATGGTGGAAGAGTGTACTAATACATTACAGCAGCAAAGTATAACGGTTTTAAAAGGTTAAAATAAGGCAAAGTGTTCTATTCGTCATACCCAGCGATTGAAAATAAACTAAAGCGAATAAGGTCAATCCTATCAAATTTGTTTAAATAGAAATGAAGTGATACCTGTTCTGGTTTACCGAGGGCTTTTGCTAAAACGGGAACTGCTTTACTAACAAAATCTTGAGGTATTTTACTCTTGGGCACATTTGTTTCAATTCTAAAATGCGGCATTTTTACTTGACTAATCCAAAGCTAAGCAATCTCTGAAACCTAAATGTATCAGAAAATAATTTATTACACAGAACTCGTAAGTGACTACTGTTACAACATTAAATGTTGCTGTTACTCTGTCTATTTAGTTATAGCCAGCTTTAAGTACTTTCAACTAAATGTAAATAACACGTACCTACAATACAAGTCTAAAATTATTTGTACTTATAACTTTGAAGTTTGACAATTGACAGGTTTGGA
>NJDC01000104.1:52721-73487 GCA_002245475.1 Calephelis virginiensis
TATAAAAAATTCAATGTTTTTGAATAATATGAATTAAAGTCAAAAAACGGCGTTCTAACTTTGACGTGACCGCACAAATTACTGTCTCAACCTAAGATGTTTGGGTGTTAACAAAATAATAGTGCGAATATTCAAATAATATATAAGATAAATATCCGGTGTGAAATATTTCGCATTAAGTAAATGTAAACAAAAACCAAAAAAGTCTTTGAGATACACGATTTTGCAAAACGTACCCCAGCAAGAAGTGGTTTTTCCGTTTATTTCTAAAACGTCAACATGCACAAATTTTTTATTCGGCGCACGTTTACAGCACATCGAGCACTAATTATTTGTCCCACTCATATCAGTCTAGGTGCTACTTTCTTGCTGGGGTAAAGCGCAACTTAGTGTCTTCGGCTAGTCATGGGTGCCTCTGCCTACCTCTTCGGGGATACGGGCATGAATATACTTAAATTCATTATGACATTATGTCCAAAGGTCGCTATTTTTAATACAAACCTATTTGTTTTAGATTACGGGCTGAAAGGGAGAGGGCCAACATCTTAAGACAGCAAAAAGAATTGTATGAAAGAAAGTATAGAGAGTTAGTAAATGCTCAAGAGAGGGAACTAAATAGAACAGTGTAAGTATTATAATTTTTAAGCTCCTATACCACGATAATGTAATAAACAGTAGATTAATTGTACTCGGCTCTGTTTTTTGAATAAATACCTACAGATACGCGCTTTCAGTCTTACAACTATGTACATTTTTTTTATGATATTGGAAGGCAAACAAGCAGACGGATTTCCTGATGGAAAGAAATTCACGCGGCCTAAAAACATCAAAGGTGGTAATGGTGCGTTGACAACCTGAGGCCGGGATGTTAGGCCTCGAGCAAAAAGTAAGTTTACCGGCTACCTTACCCTCCAAACTGGAACACGTCATGACGTTATGGCGGCAGGAATAGGTAAGGCGGTGGTACCAATCCGGGTGAGTCGCTGCGAAACTCTAGTCAGACTACCACCTAGCCAGATGTCACGGTGTTAGTGACGGTAAGCCTGTGCTCGCCTTTTACGAACTGTCTGGCAGGAAGGCAAATGGTCTATTCTGTTAAGGAGCCCGGACCAACACGGGGAACAACAGATGTTTCGAAAAAGAATTAAGTATCAAATGGAGACGTGGTTTTTATGAAATGGTTGGAGACGCTCTTTGCACTTAAACCATTATCAATGATAATTAAGCTAATAGAATCACATATTACTCACAGTTTTAAGCTCTGACTTATACAGGTTTGTAGCTAATGTTATTTTGAATTTTTTATGAATATTAATATTGTTGTTAACTTTCCTTTTAAGGAATGCGGAAATTGGAAAATTGGTAGATGATTTAGAACAACAGAAGAGGTTATATGAAGCAAAATTCAACGAACTATTACACCAACAAGCGTCTCGGGAAAGTCTAGACAGGTAGGTATAGTACTAGTATTTAAATTATGCGCTTCGGCTTTACATTTTTTACTCATTTTTTCACTATACATTTTTATTTTTAAATTGGCAACCTAATCTTAAATTTAAGCGAAATGATTAATTATGTGTAATAACAAGTCTATATATATCTTTAAAATACATTCGGATTTCCGAAGCTTGAATATAGCCGAAGCGCATAATTTAAATAGTACTACTGTATATGCTTTCGATTATTACTAATCGGCTGCAATATGTAATAATAATAATAATAATATTTTTTGTAATAGATCTACTAATAATCACACGTTTCTCCTGAGGGTAAGGTACAACCGTGGCCTATAAACCTTAAACGTTATAGGTGCTCTGTCTGCCGGAATAAAAGGCTTATGGTGTAACTGGCTACCCTACTCTCCAGACCGGAACATGACAGGCATTATAGCGACTGGAATAGGTATGGCAATAATATAACTCGTTCGTCAGGTATTTTTTTATTTGTTATGTTCTTACGTTACCAAATGAATTTCGATTTTTCTCCAAACTTAGGTCATAAATCCTTAAAATTAGTTATGTAGTAATGTTCCTAAACGATGTGGTATTGGAATTGGGTTCGGTTTTCTTTAAGTTTTAGGTCCGCCCTATACATGAGGAATTTTGTATACGGAATCCATAAATCCCAATACATCGAAATTTCGAAACCAGCCAATCTGTACAAATCAATGGTAGATACGATTTTATGATGTTCTTTTTTTTCATGATGTTGGAAGGCAAACAAGCAGACGGATTTCCTGATGGTAAGAAATTCACGCCGCCTAGAGACACCAAAAGTGGTAATAGTGCGTTGCCAACCTGAGGTCGGGATGTTAGGCCTCGAGCAAAATTAAGTTTACCGGCTACCTTACTCTCCAAATCGGAACACGTCATGGCGTTATGGCGGCAGGAATAGGTAAGGCGGTGGTACTAATCCGGGTGAGTAGCTGTGGAACTTTACCACCTTTAAAGGCAAGCCTATGCTCGCCTTTTACGAGGTGTCTATCAGGAAGGCAGATGGTCTATTCTGCAAAGGAGCCGGAACAACACGGGGATCTTACGGAATTTCAAAATTCCGCAAGCAGGCGAGTGCGTTCGGAATCGAGAAAAAATTTACACCGAATTCAAAACTTAGTTTACTATGAGTCTCCCCACACGTTTGACAATACCTCTTTTAAAAATATTGGGCTAGATTTATCGAAATTTCAGATTAAAATATCAAAACATTGCTAATAAACAGTTAAATTTACATATTTACATTTACCTACTTAGGTATATACAAATTTAAATAATTATGCATATAACTGTTATTATTTGCCATTTTTGGGCGTCACAGTAATGACAACAGATGTAATGACGACATTTTTTTCTTAAGTGTATACGCAATTAAATGTTATGCGGTTTTTGAATTAAATTATATGACGTTTTTGCTTTTTCCCAAACGAATTCCTTCAAATATAAGCGGCTCTTGCTAAAGAGTATTTATATTCCTTGGTAAGCGTCGAATCTTACCGATTGTTTTAATTTTGCCACGCAATGCACTGTGAACAAACGTATATTAAGTTTCTATTGTTTTCATCAAGAATAGGCAGTACTTACAGCGATAAAGCGAATGATTAGGTTATCGGCTATCGCTGTGACGTTATTCGCGAATATTTCGCCACTTCGTTCTTAGGCGTGCGCAGAAACGCTTTGATGTACGAGAGTTTTCCAACAGAATAGCGAAGTGGCTGCGCCTTCGTTCGAATGAGCGAAGTATTCGAATATCTGGTTACATATTTAGATATACTTAGATAGTTAACGGGTAAGAAAGGAATTAAAATATTTCGCCACGGGACTTGAATCCTCAGTGGCTCAATTGGTTAGAGCATTCGTCGGCTTGAGACGAAAGGTTACAGGTTCAAATCCTGTCTGGGGCGAAATTTTTTCTTTCTTTAAAATGTATAGAAATTTAACCCAAGCACAGGGCAAGTGCTAAAATAAAAATACATACTTAGATACGTTACGATTAAGCGAATCTTGGCGTTGGCGTTTGGCCGAAGCTTCAGTAATAGTTAAAGGACGAATCACATTTTACATACTACTAGCGGCCCGGTACGTGCTTCGCTACGTATAAGACCGCATGAATGACATAACACAACAAAAAGATAAGAAAAAATCAACTGAAAAAAGTTTCAATATGAAAGCACAATCCCCATCTGAAATAAGTTTCAATTTGACAGAAAATACCCATTAACAAAACGATCCGCCATTTATAGAACTCATTTGTTAAAAAATGTGATAAATTAAGAACCATTAGACCAATTTTTCAAACTTCACATAAACCATCTACTAAATAGTCCGAAATAAAATACAACGAAAAGTGGCATTGATTTTTATATGTATTATAAGATGTAGTAAATATTTTAGAATGCAATGAAAGTTATGAGGAATTAGTAGGTATTATTAGTAATTCTCACTAATAATACTAATAACTTTTGCAATGACTCACATTTCGCTAAGCGAGAAGACCCGATTCACTTATTACTTAAGTGCAGACTGCCTTTAATTAAATTAATGAAAGTTCATTTAATTTCATTTCAACAAGTATGTCATCTACGTGCACTAAAATTAATATATATTATAGTATAATAGTAATATTCCTAGATTTTCCAGGGACTATATCAGACTTGGTATCAATGGCTTATTGAGTTACTAGGTAGGTATTATAGTAATGTCAGTGTTCGCCTCTGTCATGTTCCGTTAAAGGCCCCGGACTTAAATTAGCTTGGCTTTAATACCACCATTGCTATCTTATTGCTAAACATTGACTAAACTACTCCAAGGTTAAATATGACACTTTAATACTGACTATAATGCTAAACTTTGGAATGTTTGGTCTATGTTTTTTTAATAAAACGGTCAGTGTTTATAAGCAACGGATATCTTTTACCGCCGCCATCAGGAAATTCAACTGCTTAATTTAATAAAAAAATATTTTTTTTAAGAAATGTCAACACAATTAAGCAGTTAGTGTTGATGACTATTAAATGAATAGATATAAAATGTAAAAAAAGAAAAGAACATATCGCCACACCCAATATCCGAAGAGGTAGGAACGGGCACTACCAAGGCACCCACGACTAGCCTAAGACACTAAATCCCACAATGTGATAGGTGCCTATCGCCGACATGGCACGTATCCAATCCTGGGCCACGCTCATTTATTAGAAAATTAAATATACACATTTTCTAACTTTTTTTGTGCCCGAACAGGGGATTGAAGTTCAAGAAGTCAACATCTAGACTACAGAGGCAACGTAAAATGTATTTTTTTTTATTACAGCTTAAATGTAAACTTTGAGCAGTTAATGAACGGTACTAATCTATACCCAAATTTGCAAAATGTAAATACTAATAATTACCAACGAGAGAATGTCTCTAATACGCCAAGGGCATCTCAAACAAACAACACACATCCGGTATCGAACCCAGTCCGCTGCGTATCATCTCTATCTTCGAGCCAGGCGCCTGTTTCTTTCGCGTGAGTGTGATTTTTTTTTAAAACTGCTATTTGTCATTTTGATTAATTTAGTCTAAAGACAAACATCATAGAAAAAATAATATGATAGTCAGGGCCGAATCTAGGAGAGGGCAACAAGGGTGACAGGCCCCAGAGCCTCCACAGAGGGATACCAGAAACTTCGTAAACAAATATTACAAATTCCGACTAGTAAACTTCTTACTATAAAAGATAGTTAATTTTTGTTATTGTTTTAACTTTACCTACAGTATTTTGTATAAATATGATAATACTTATGTTTTTTTTTAAACTGACCGAAAACAATTGTTCATTTTATTTGAAAAAAATTTGGGCCAGGGAGCACAATTCTTTTGTTGCCCCTAGGCCTCCAGACGTCTAAATCCGGCCCTGTTGATACTACGATAAAATAATTCATTTTAAAACTTTTTTAGATTTTCGCCATCCGCTCCGTTGCCGCCGCCTTCTCCCTCACCAAGACCGACAGGATCCCAAGGAGCTATTCCTAAAACACGGTATACAGTTTCTTATTATAATACTAGACAAAACAAATAACTAAGTTAAAGAGTTTTCTTCTTCATCTCTCGCCAAATAAGTAAAGCAAATAAAATTCGAATCCTGTTTTTTTTAATGTTTATATTTTGAAATTTAAGAAAAATTTAATTTATGGGTAAAATTTAAGAAGGATAGAAAAGTCGTTAACGTTACGTTAAAACAACGTTTATAAGCTTTGCTCTGCAAAAAAATAGACTACCGATAGACTTGCATAATTGGCCTACCACCCCGGGAGCAGTACAGTGACGCACCTGGTATATCTATGGTGTCTTTGGGTCACTGTCGTTTCTTACCATCTGGAGAACGTTGTACTTGTTCGCTGACATCTCACATAAAAAAGGCAGATTCATCAACGATTATAATATTAGGTTCTTACATATGACATTTTCGTTTTGAATTTTGTCGTACTGGCCAATTCAATCACAAATTTCTCCTCTTTGGTTAGGAATTTTAAAGTTCAGCTATTTCCATATATATTTGTGTTTCGCAAACCGACATTCGTTGTCAATATAGGTCTCCCCGTGTATCTACATCGTTCCATATTCGCATTGCTTAAATCCACTTGAAGCAAGTTGTTAAGATTAAAAAGTTTGAAAGGTTGGTTCGTCGCGAATATATCAAAAACATAAAGCAAACTGGAGAAACGCGTGTCGATTGCTTTACATTTCTTGACCGGCGCAAAATGAAGGGGTTTTAAATCGAATCAAGTAAATAAAAAATGTGGATTAGGTATCTAACCTAATCGGAAGAGTTCTGGAAAGCAAACCAAATCGTGCCCTAAACGAAAATTGACCCATAAAAAGTTACTTGTGTTTGGTGGACTAGTGTCGGTGCATATGGAAAAATAGATAACAGTGTTTCATACTTTGATTAAATAAATAAGTAAGGACCTATTTATATTAGTATGGATATGGATTAAGTGCGTAGAGCAGAATCCTAAAGAGAATATGTGTTCTTCAGTGTCATGGCATATGACTTGTCTATTTGTGCAAAATGCTAAGCCTGAAGTAAGAAAAAATAAAGAAAGAAAGAATGTAAATAATGGAAGCAAATATTTCCATTATTTATATTCATCAAAAAACTATCTGATTCTATTCTTTCCACATACAAGGGGCCATGGATATAACGGATATTTCTAATATTTGTGTATGATTATAGAAATAATCTACAAAGTCCCGTAGCTACATCAGCTCCGCCACGAAGACCAAACATTAATAACGTCTCTCCTATAACCCATTAAGTACCCTATTTAAATTTCATACATTAAACCACACGGATTAAATCCACGCTTCAACACTGACAGTGTTGCCAAATTAACGGACTTACAGCATATCGTATATAACGAATTTGGAAACTCTTACCGTTTTGAAAATATTTCTAGACGAGATATTTATACATTTATATATTATAAATTTATATATATTTATATATTATAAATGTCTACAGGGTTAAATCTAAAGCACCAGCCAAATTTTTAAAAACGGTTAGGAATCGACGATACTTTCGATCTGAAAAAACGGAAAATTAAAAAAAAAACATTTATACTTTGTTTGCGACGCAAAATACAAGATAGTTACATATAATGTAAATACAACAGACTTCTGATTTCCACTAACCGGAGTTGCATTCGCTAGTTGGTGACGTCATGACTCGTATTAGGTATGACATAGCGTGATAACAAGTGAAGCATTTGTGCTGACTGTTTTTAAAAGTAAATATTACAATTTGGCAAGTGCGTTGCCAAGAGGGGGGGGGGCAAGAGGGGCAGCTGCCCCCTCCCCCCCTAGAAGTCATGTCTTTAACTTGACTTGATCGATTATTCTAGTACTTTTTTTACTAGTTTGCTACTATTTTGGAGCGAAAATCAAGGCAAGTCAAAAAGTAGAGGGCACGAGGCTCCCGATTGAATCTACAGTGTAAATTTTTCTCAATCTGCGTATCAACTTGCCCCCGTCTAGGTCATCGGCTGGCGACGTTCTTGCAATTTGGCAATCATATTTAAAATGCATTATATACTATTTAAACCTTTACTACCATTTGTTAAAATTTGGCCAGTCCTTTCAAAGTAACCGTGTATGTACATTATTATACATTCAAATAAGAGGTTACTATATTCGTTTAGTCGTACTATAATAAACATAAGTTTAAATGTATGAAGTAAACGAATTGCTTACTTTGATGACAATTATTTTTGTAGTCCGTAAAGTTGACAACGCCTAAAAGAAGGTTAGCATTTTAACCGGCATGGTCTGAAAAATAAGACATACAACATCTAGCTCGCACCGCCGCCGCCTTAAAAGCACGACCAATTTCTGACTGTTGTTTTTGAAGTTATTGTCTGTATTTTCAAAATTGTCAGACGCATTTCTTTAGGTTTTGGCCTTCACGTTAGTATTTTGCCATTATTCAAGTAGAAATTGGCATCAAATTTTATGTTAATTTTAATCAATTATAATTAGTCATCAGTCATAAGTCGTCAAATAAACAAAAGTCAAATTAACAATTAACTCGTGGGTAAAGCGGTGGCCTGTTTACTCAAGCTAATGTAAAGAGATTTGGCGGCAACGAGGAATTACTCGACACGCTAATTTCTTCATGATTATTTCATTTGTGCACTTTCACTGAACAAAATTGTACAAAATGCCACCAAAATTGACTAATTTCACTCAATATCAACACGAAATTCAACAATTATGAAAAAACTCCGACAATCTTTTCTCGCGATGGCGCTAAAACTCCAGACAGCATTTGACGTCAGAGATAGGAAACTGACAATTATAGAGATGGGACAATGTTTATTGTGCAGTAAGACAGATAAAAACAAAATCATATCGATTTAAGATAATTTTTGTAAGATTAATTGGTTTAGATTGTTTTTATATGATTGGCGGTGGAGACACGTTCAGTAAAATGCTATGACGGCTAAAAGGCTAAACAGAAGTCTAGGTAACAATTTACATGACCCGGAATGTAATGTTGATATGAAACTTAATTTTTTTATGAGTAGGTACCTACTTAATAATTTACTGTAGTCAGAGTAGATATCTAATGTGTCATAACGAAAGTTCGGTTGTTTGTCACAATAGGTTTTTTAGAAACTAGTTGTGGTTAAGTGAAGAATGTTTGCGTGTTTTGAAAATAATTTTAGAAATACTGATAAATTAAATTGCTCGACTGCTGTCTGCCTCTCACAGTGAAAATATATTTGCTTTGGGCAGACGAGATCTACGGGATACACATATGTAATCTACGCACTTGATCACATCTAACTGCGGATAGACACACAGGCCCATTATACAAGGAGGATTTATAGTTGGATGTTTGCCAGCAAAAGTCACCTATAAAAAATAAGGATCCCTTTAAGCAACAAAGGCGATTAAAGATTTATTAAGTCATTCACATACGTTAATTCTTTTATTTATTTATTTATTTATTTATTTAACGCTTTATTGCACACAAAAATTAAAATACACAAAATACACGAGAAGTTAAAAATGCACAAAAGGCGAGCTTATCTCTAACTAAAGAAATTTCTTCCAGCCAACCCAAAAAAATTAAGCTGTGAAAATAAAATGGAAGGCATCGTGTACAAAACAATTAACTATTGCTATACTTAGAACGAATAAATAAAAATATACTAAAAAGTGTTGAAAAAAAAAGTGTGTTTTATTGCATGGAAAAGAAATTACAATAAGGGTTTTAAAGTAAATAAAACAAAACTAAAAAGTGATTAGATCTTTAATGAAAGAAATTTCTGTAAAAGAAAATAATAAATTAAGTAGATCAAAACTACTTATTATATTAACACAATACAAGTTTTAAACTAAACCAGCCTTTCCCAAAGTGGGTGATAACGCCCCCTTGTGGGCGCTGGAAGCCTAGTGGGGGGAGGTATAAATCTTGAAAAAAAATTTTTTTTTAAACTAGGCGCAACAAATATGTTTTTGAGGTTATTGACAAGAAAAAACGAGGGGGTGGGGGCGCTACAAAACAACTGATTTTCAAAGTGGGCGTTACATGAAATAAGTTTGGGAACCTCTGAACTAAACAATACAATTATTACTTCGCCCTTGATTTAAATAGTAAAAATGTGCAACGACTCTGTCGGATCCACAAAGATTCAGCCAAGTCCACCTTACCTATTTCTCCAGCCTGTTTCTGATTGGATAAACATAAGCAAGTTAATAAATATCCCATCCTTAATTATTACCGTATTTAAGAATTTAATATGTGTGCGGCGCTTTTAGTTTTATTTTTAAAACCATTACTGTGGAAGGTAAGAAATCAATTAAACTTGTTTATGTTATGTTCTAGAACAGATTCTAATGAAAATGAAAACCAAAGTTGCATTCCTAATTGCAAGTCATGTAACAGAAATCTGGGCGAACAGATTTATCAATGTACGAATGGACATAGCTCCTGCCAAACTTGCCGCTCAAAGAACTTTTTTTGTGGCGAATGCGCAACCCCCATCACTAGTACGAGGAATATATCTCTTGAAGCTCTGATAGCAGATGTCAAAATTTCAAATGTAAGTTTTCTTTCAGGTTTTTCTAATTCGTTATCTGCTTTTTTAGTTTTTGGGATGAGCGTTAGGATCTACCATCTGCCATTTGCAAAGTTTTTAGTTTGCATCAAGTCCGGCTAGTTGTTTTTGAGTTGAAGGTACTACAAACTAGTATAAAACTATAAGATTACTATAGTAACAGGATGTTGAAATTTATATCGGATTTAATTAAAAATTCTTTAAAATAAATAAATTAGTTCAGAAAATCTATATATTAATACGTGATGCCAAAACTTTGGACCCCTTTTTACGAAAATTGCGCGGATGCAGGAGCATAAAATTTGGCAACTTATAGTTTATGTGTAGAAGAAGTGCAATATGCAATATAAATGCAGAGAACGCTAATATTTTTCAATAATAATGCTTATAAAGTACTTTCAATTAATAAATAAAACATTACCCACACTACCATGCATTTGACACACACAAACAAATATATTCATGATAACGATAAAAGATCACAGATGACGCACCAAAAGTTTGGAAACAAAGTAGTTGGTCTTGAGAAATGAAGATGGATTTCTTATCAACAAGATATTAAAATTTATTATGGTCGAATTTCAACCAATGGGCGACCACTAGTATGTATAATTATCAAATCGTGACGTGGTACCTAATGTACTATTTGGAGACGGTTCATACCGTTTGGCTACGCTTAAGTATTTTAAAATGAGGTTGACTTTTGCATCTTGGTCCAACTCCAGAAGATACCTTTGTAAGTCTAAGAAATAGCTCATAAAAAACCTCTTTTTTTCAGTTTAAAATGAACTGTCCATTTTCTGGGGATGGCTGTAGCTTAAAATTTAAAAAAGAAGAAATTGACTCCCACGTAAAAGAATGTCCATTTCAAATTATGAAGTGTCCAATGGATAGCGAGTGTTCTTGGAGAGGTAAATATTGACATGAATAATAATTAATAGTATATAAGTAGGTACCTGATTTATACAAATTAAAAAGAATTACGAATTATTTGTAAATCTATAAAAAATGTCATGTCTGTCTATTCTCCGAAACGGCTTGACCTATTTAAACCCCGTCGGAAAGAGGTGGTGTAAGTTTGACGTGTGTGTGTGTGTGGGGGGGGGGTGTACGTGTGTGTGTGTGTGTGTATGTGGGTGTGTGTGTACGTGTGTGTGTGTACGCGTGCGTGCGCGCGTCTATGTGTGACATAACTTTTGAACGAATGGACCGATTTCGATGCGGATTTTTTGTTAGAAAGCTTATTGAGCTGCTATAATGTTGTCTTTCTCCGGTATCAATTAGTAATACTAAAATAATACTATTTTAAGCGGTTTTAAACTAATAGACGGTTTTAATAATCTTTGAATGTAAGGAATTTGTTACTAAAATCGCTAAAACTAAATAAATCTTATAAGCAAAGTAGTGGAACCCCTGTTGTTACATAATGTATCTAATTATTATCCGTTTACGGACGGCTTCGTGATGATTCGTAGTTTTATCCAAAAAGTACTAGAGAAGATTATTTTTTCCGTTAAATTAAAAAAGCATTTACACGCTGGTGTCACCGAAGAAGAGGGCGGAGTTACAACTAGGGTACCCACAATATAGTATCCAATAATCTAGTCATTGAATATTAGTTGTGAACTATTGTGAAATTAAAAAAAAAATTTAGTTATCACCATGAGGGTTGGTGATACGGAACAGAATATTCCCTGTCAGGAGAGCCTAAATACCTAGCACCCTATGTCCCTAAGGCCCTAGATGCCTACCAGCCCTAGCCCTAACATAAGGTTAAATATATACTTATGTAGATAAGTGCGGGATGTCTGTACCAATAGACCTACGGTAGCAGACGGAACCCTACGGGTAGGATAGGTGGTGAGGATGTGGTGATATTCTCAAAGCAGATCAAGCAGGCTCACTTGACCAATTAAGGACTTGAAGGTGTCTTCGCCGCTTTGAGAGGATTGTAAATGAGACAAGAACCAAGGTTCTAATGTGATTTATTGAAAGAATTCCTAAGTATATATACAAGTTACACCGACACACACATTCATACAAAAATCTTTGTATCTCATCCGTGTAAGTTGCGGATGCAGCATCTTTTCGTGGTGAAACATCAGGACGAGCTTGTATGTGAATTCCGCTGTCCTCCTTTCAGTGGCGGTACAAGCAGTTGCTTGTTATGTTGAACGTGATCACGTTGAACAAGTTGATTTTTTTAAAACTAACCTAATAATGGTGTAGTAGACAGTGGTGGTAATTCTGATGTTCACAAACTAAACCATTAAATATTTTAGATGCATGCTATCTTCTTCATATGAAACAAAAATAAAAGAGATGGAATGTTTTAGACATGTCAGATTAGTCCGAACATGTGACGTTTTAATCAATATTTTGACATTGGCTAAATAAGTCGCGAAAAACGATTGAAAGTCATAGTTATAAAAGAAGAAGAAGAATCGACGTTTTCTGAGTGACAGATTAAACGTCTGTAGAAATGACGTGTACGGTCTAATTTGACAGCACTAAAAGTGTTTTGTCTCTTTCTGTTACTTTCGTTGAAAGAAGACAGCAATAACTTAAAATTAGTTTAGAAACCGATATTTTCTGTTTAAGAGCGTCCTAATTATTTTATGTTATAAGACAATGAAACAAGCGTATGGATCTCTTGATAATAAGATACCGTGGCCTATAGACACCATAAATGTCATAGGTGCATTGCTGTATCGTGTCTGGGGAGCTAGGTCTACGATACAAGTCTTTATGACGGCAGGAATAAGTAAGGCGGTGGTCCCCACCCGGGGAAAACCTATGCTCGTTTCTTACGATCTACCAGGCAGAGAGGCAGATTATCTATACGTCACAGGGGACCAAGACCAACACATGATAACTGGAATATTCACCATAATTAATATAATCGTTGATCGCCTTCTACTTTGGTCTAGTGGAATGGTGTCGACGTTTACGACATGAGGTTTTGCGCTCGATTCTAAGTCGGGCAACTTAAAATGTTTTTTTTTGTCAATTTTCTAATAAAAACGACTTTGGCCGGAATTGGATAAGTACGGGGACAGCGACAGGTTACCTACCACAAATTGTGGCTGTTCAGGTTGTACCTACGCATACGTCTTTGGAGATATGATGGTAATGATACTCAGTTGTCGTTAGATTGATTAAAAAACGGTAAAATATCCAGTGTCTATTTAAAAAAAATTAATAATTTTACTATTTATAAAATTGTTGATATTTTACTATCAAAAATAGTTACATATAATTATTTTATTTCCTTCTGTCTACCTGCCACGATTTGTCTCGGGTTCGATCCCCGGATCTGGCAACAAAGAGAAAAAGTGTTCTTTCTATTAAAACTTCTTTTTCCAAGATTAGGTATGTGCCCGGTTGGCGATAGGCATGGCGCCTATCACATTGTTCGACATAGTGTATTCGGCTAGTCGTATGGGCACTAGTGTGCCTCTGCCTATCCATTCAGGGACACGGGCGTGAAGATACTATATGTAACGGATAAGAAAGCAGTTTTAACTAATTCTTGTTGTTCCAGGAAAGATAAATCACATCTCGAATCATGTCAAGGAGTTACATTCCAATTCGATAGCGGCAGTCGACTGTGGGATTAATTACCGATTCTCAAATATCACTTGTATTCGTTACATACATTTGAATCCATTTAATTTTGTCATACACGTAAAAACGTTTGATGGCCTCGTATTCATGGCTGTTCAATTAATAGGAACAAAGACCAGCGCCGCAAAATGGTCTTACCAATTTCATATTTACAATGAAAAACTAAACAAAGTCAGATATCAATTTAATGGGGTATGCCACTCGAACAGTGTCTCTATTGATGATATTTTTGCAGAGCATAATTGTGCTGTCGTACCTTTAAATTATGCCAACAGGTTTATAGACAACGAGCATCTGACATACAAGTTATTTCTCACTAAAGATTTCGCGGGACAGCGTAGAAATAAACAAGGTGCTGCTAGAAATGACAAAAGACAAAAATATTAGTAAAATAGACTAATACTAATCAAAAGCAATGGCAAAAGACATGTATTTTTAATGTAGTAACAATATTCTTTCCAAAAATTTTAACCAATATTAGTTATTTAAGTACTATAAATCAAGAAGTTCTCAATATGGCTTTTTTTTATATGGCAATTCAAAATTCTATCATTGTTTGCACTATTAATGTGTGTTACTTAAGCGCATGTATTTGCCACGTATTAAAGAAGTAATAAATATCCCTGGATAGATTGATCTAACCCCTAAGTTATTACTTAGGGGTTAGATCAATCTATCCAGGGATATTTATAATTTTAAAATTATTATTATTAAACCTAATTGACTTAAAGTTGATAAAGCAATATTTTTTTTCAAATCAAACTCATAATTAGCTGAAATTACAGCTATTAATATTGTTAATCCTGATATTATCGTTAATAATTAAAAAAAAAAGAATTTATTAATAATTCATTAAAACGAATTAATAAATAAACACCAGCAGTTACTAAAGTTGATGAATGAACTAATGCTGAAACAGGTGTAGGAGCTGCCATGTTTTTTTAAAGCATATTTGCTTGTGCTAAGTATGTGCTAAATGATAAATACAAAAAAGTTGATCGCCTCTGTGGTCTAGCAGTCCAGCGTCAGGCTTGACTTCATAACAATTTTCTAATAAAAATAACGTTGCCCGGGATTGGATATGTCCCTATTGGCGATAAGCTGTCACATTGTGGGACTTAGTGTTTTCGGCTTGTCGTGGGTGCCCTGGTAGTGCCTCTGCCTACCCTTCTGGGATATGTGCGTGAAGATACTTTTTTTAAATAAATTAAATAAACTTGATAAACAATTAGGCATGGAAATACAGATATCTGTGTTCAGCACACAAATGCCTTATGATAAATTGAATCTGAGCTTTCCGGTTATGAAGCCTCGGTCAAATGAGTCAAGGCATATGATTTTAATATGTTTTTTAAAGCATTTTTGTTGACATATATTTACCTATAGCACGAGACACCTTTATTGTTAAGTATGTTTTATGTCAATTCAGAAAAAATAGATTGATGTATTGTTGAAGAAGTTACAAAAATTTTTCAACTGTAAATTATACATAATTCAGTTTATGATTTAAATAAATATATTAATAGACACGTTGTGAGTGAGTAGACCAACTATGGGTCGTCGTTTCGAACGGATTTTCTGTTAAGCAAATTGCGTAATACAAATTTTAATTTGCTATGGATATCCTTAAAAGTGTGCGTATTATTTTTGAGACTTCTTAGCTATAAAATTTATTAATGTATAAGATTTTGGATGTGCAGTCTACAGTTCCTAAAATATTGGTTACCCGTTATTGTATTCGAATGATATTAAAGTTTTGATATTTTTAATAACAATGAAAAGGGCAATAGCCATTAATTTCTATTTTAGTTTAAGAATGCGTTTATCTAGGCTTCCACTGTATAAGTATAAGGCATTTATTTTAGATGACCAGTCTTTGTTTGAACTTTTAGGTAATAATGGAGAGAAAATTTAACTAGGATTAAAGGTATAATTATTATTGTGCATGACTTGATTTTTTATTATTATATATTATTATAAATGGATCTGTTGCTTTTATTTCGCTACAATGCCATACAATGTATTTATCTTCGAAAGTATTTTGAAAAGGGTTGCCAGAATGATTTAAGTTTATTTAAAGACTACCATTATTTTCTTTTTGCTGCACTGTAAAAAAACTGTTTTTTTTAAACATAAGTAAAACACCTATCATTTTTAAACCTATTAATACGAAACCTACGATTATTCAAAAACAAATAATGTTACTTTTATAGTGCGTTTGTATATGGGAATTATTATATGAGTGCATGTTGGTAAATGATGTTGTATTTCTTAGAAACAAATCCAACTAAAAATTCATATTTAGGCATCGCAAAGAACTGAAAACGATAAGATTGAGACAAAATTATTGATAAAATTATCATTTAATCAAAATTAGTTGTGTATATTTGATATAATAATATGTGTTTTAGTTATTTTCAGTTTTAATTAATGTTATTCAAAATTGGGTTGTATAATGAAAACATTAAAGTAATTTGTGCACGAGATAATTTTATACATAAAATCATACAAACATAAATATATCTTTAATTAAGATTATATTGACCCACAATCAAAAGTAAAGAATCGAAGTAACAAGCTTATGAGATAATTTTCAAGTCTTTTGCTTTGATAATTGTAAATTTCAAAGTGGGCCAGAAGGTGTTTTAATCAGACCAACCAAAATAATACAAAAACAATTTTAAAGCGACTTTAATAATTTATTAGTAAGTAGGTATATTGACTTTCAATTTTTATATTTTTGGATAATTACGATAAACCTAATATCTATTAGGCTTACATATTTTGTAAAATGTGTTACTGTATGTTTGTCCCATGAAGATTGCAACTACTGGAGATTTAAAAATATTGCTAATTCTCTCTAATTTATCAGTCTCTCTTTCAGAGAGACTTGTCATATCAACTAACAAAGTCAAAGTAAAGGGTTAGTCTCGTTCATCCCACTGGAATTTAATAAAATACAAAATTTTTATTACCTTTCGTCACACCATATTAAAAGTTGTTGTTATGTGATTATAGCCAATAATTATTCGGACACTTTTTTCTACTTTATCTATGATTTACATTATTATTTTATTATATCTATTACGTGATTTATCAGTAATAAAGTGAAATAAAACTTAAAAGCTGTTTTTTATTTCACCCATCACTAGGTTTTATTGTAGTTTCAAATGATAATAACATTATCGTTTGTACCTTTAATACCAATTGTCATATTAATGGGACCTACGGGAATCGTATAAAATATCCTTTCCGTTCGTCCCACTAAAAAATATGGTGGGACGAGAATAAACATTTTGTGTTTTATTAAATTCCCGTTCGTCTCGCTGGTAGGACGAAGCTTGGACAGCTATTTGATGTACACTATACCCAGTAAACACATAGAAATAGGAACTTAGAGGTCAATGAGTAAACATCACTAAAAAGATACGGAATAGCCCCGCTGGTATTTGTGAGTGTAACCCTAACCTCCAGTAGTAGGTAGGTTATATAGTTTCATGGTTGGTCCAGGCGGGAAGATAGCTTGGTACCTTTATTTTTGGTAGTTATTAGTTAAGGAATAAATAAATTGTAATTGTAATCTATTGCGTTGTTTTATTTTCTTTAGATATTTTTTGTACCTGGCGTTGAAATATGTACATACAACGTAATTTTATTTTTTTCTATGTAAACAGCATCAGTTATAAGAATGTATGTAACAATAACCTAATAACAATAATATTTTATTTTAAATCAATAATTTTGTATTCATCCATATTTTTTAAGCAATAAAAATTAATGTATTGGCTTATCTTGTTTTATTTTTTATTATAAATCAAAATGCGAAAGTAGGTATGTCTGTTTGTTTGTTTCTCCTTAACGCAAAAACTGCTGAACCGATTTTCATGAAATTTGGTACACACATAGAAGGTAACTTGACTTAACACATGGGATAGTTTTATACCGAAACAATGTTCCTGTGGGACCACGCGAGCAACAGCTGGTCTTAAAAAAAAGTATGCAACTAAATAGGTTTAAAGTTATTAGACATCTACATAAATTTTAAGTAGAGACCAGTCAACTGTGAATATCGCATCTCATGTACATATCTGACAGCAAAAAATTCATGTGTTGATGTTTGTTCCGGCTATACCTACATTGTAGTAATAGGCAATAATCTTACACCTTCTGAAGACGGATTTAGGGTTCTCAACGCTTAAACTTTAGTGTGGTACTCCATTAATCAAATGTTTTGTTCAATGTATATGTGATCAAATTACTTTGATGACCCTATTCAATTTACTAATTAGTATTTATCAATATCACTTGTACTTTCAAGATTCAACTTTTCTTTTCGATTTTCCAGCTAGAAGAACTTCTTTAAAAAATCAATGATTTTGGAATTTGAATCCTGGACAAAGATAATGAATAAGTAGAAAGGGCAGGTCATGGGCAGGTACATATAATGTTAAACACCGAAATTGGACAAAGTATTTGACAGTCTCGGCCTGACCAACGCAACGCAACGTGACGTAAGCAGCGGGGCACATTTTCAATCCCGAGAAACGTTTTTATTAAAAAAACATTTTTTTTGTTATCACCTCTGTGGTCTAGCGGTTCAGGTGTTGGACTTGACTGCATGAGGTCCCGGGTTCGAATCCCGGGTCGGACAACAAAAAGGAAATTTGGTTTTTCCAATTTTCTAAATAAAAAAAAATGTTTCTTGGGATTGTGGGACTTAGTGTCTTCGGCGAGTCATGGGTGCCCTGGTTGTGCATCTGCCTACCTATTCGGGGATATGGGCGTAAATTGAATTGGACTCGGGGTCCAATCCGGGACCTAAAGAAGTTAAGACCTAACATCATCTGGTTCTAAAATTAATATTTTTATTAAAAGCATAGAACTCACAATGTAGGTATGTTTCTACGGGAGGTACTTCTTGATATTTAATTTTAAAGCGGCTACTCCCAAACACTTGATCTTTGATGTAAAACGTAGATGTCACATTAAAACACAGTTAATGCATCACACTTTAATCCCAAAAATTAATATTCAGCTTCATCTAACACTAAAGGGTGACACTACAGGATAATCTACCCACGTTTCACACCTGTGCTATTTATTTGAAACACATTTGGTAAATCCTTTAACATCCAAATGTAAATGAACACATGACGATCGTATTTTTTAAACAAGAGCACTTAATGAAACAAACATTGGACGGCATAGTGAGATCTTTAAATATTAGGCTAACTTGAACCGTGTTTCGCGAACGACCCATTACCCAGCTGACCAAAAAAATAATTCGCTTTACCAGCGCCAAAAATATCGGTTGCAAGATACTTGTCTACATTGGTAGTAATTTTGCTGAGCACTTTGACTTTTAACTTTTAGATGTATGCTATATTTTTGCATTGAAACAAAATCAAAAGAGATGGACAGCTTAGACATGCCAGATTAGTCTGGACATGTTAACTCGAGATGTTATTAATCATAGATTAAACGTCTGTAAAAACGTTACGTGCTACAATCTAATCTGACAACGGTAAACGTTTTTATCTCCTTCTATTACTTTCGATGAAAGAGGATAGCGATAACTGAAATTAGTTTAGCAATTGCGCAGCAAAATAACGACCATTATTTTGTAAACCAAAAATTGTAAGGCTATCTTACTAATATTTTTTTAATAACTTGACTACTGGCAAAAAAAACCTCAAAAAAGACATAAAATCGAATTTAAAATTCGCGCGAATTTTAAATAACGAACATTGATTTAAAAAATGTATGATACACAGGACAAACTGTGGATTGAATCCTTATTGCGTAACAAGGTCCGCTTAATCTGTACACTAGCTTTTGTCCAGTCTTTCCGAATTAAAACAAAAAACAATATCTCGCACAGACTAAGAATGTCACTATCTCTAACTTACCCTGTGACAATGTTTTTAAAAAAGGTTACCTATTTATAAATAAGAAAATTTTAAGAACGGATCAGCAGAACATAATTATTTCGTATAAGTAAATTGATGTCTAAGTATTACTCTGTAACATTATGTGGTATTCGAGATTATTAGTTAAAAAAAATGATGTCCGCCCGGTCTTGATAATCCGCCGTATCTTATGAATTTTTATTTCCGCCAGTTATACAATATAATCATAATATTTTGTAACACTGGTAAAAAATATCACTTACACAGCGAATTCGTTTTCAAAAGCGTAAAAAGGCTTTACTGAAATTAAAGTAAAAGTAACGTACGCACACAATACCAATACGACACTACACCTCTGCAATCATTCATTCAGTTACATTTTAAAAATTCAATAATCATTGGATTTTAAACTTAAATCGTCGCGAATTAATAACATTTTTAATTATTTATACGGGATACTCACGATCTCTTTTATATCGACAAATAAAATAAAAAGAGATCATGAGTATCCCGTATAAATAATTAAAAATGTTATCAATAATCATTCATTTAGATTCGTTGTTCAACTAGTTTAAAAAATGTCCGTGCGCGAGACAGAGCAGCCGTCACACGCTACATACAGTTGACCGACTTGTTCGCACACAGATTGCAATTCTTGAAAAAAAAATCGATGTTTGAAAATATGTCATTATTAACCCGTCCAGCGATTTTCGCACAGACGTATGTACAAAAACTTTACGGGCCAGACGTGATTTTTGTACACACGTATGTACAAAATTGACTCGCTCCAATTGGCAGTTGATTTGACCGCTTCTATATCTCGTTTCGTGATTTTTGTACTGTATTTATTTTCTTGAGATTGTTACACTTAAATACTAGTGACCGAACCGGAAATTAGACACAAAAAAATAACAAAACTCTTTCGGCCGTCCGACATCTTTGTTTGTATTGTAACATTATAATTGTGCGTACTGGCTGTGTTGAAAAATGGATAGTTACTATATTTGTAACACAGTATATTATGTGATAGTTAATTGTTTATGTATACTATAAAGTTATAGTGTTTGAGTGTTAACGTAACATTAATTAATGTAAAACTTTAAGCAAAGTGAGACAGTGGTAAATTTTTTA
>NJDC01000104.1:83941-106354 GCA_002245475.1 Calephelis virginiensis
AAACTTTTTTAAAAAATGAATTTGCAGACACTGTGTTGAACTTCGCACACGAGCTGATAAAAGTGAGGTTATAACGGAATTGACGTTTGACCACAGACAATAAAATATTATTTTCGTATTACCAATATATTAATCTTAAGGTAGACGATGCGTTTAGTTATTGTATTAGCATTATTACGAAGAAAAAAATAACTAAAATTGCCGAACCATTTGTGGGTTTGTATGCGGTAGAGGGTTCAATAAACTTTCCTGCTAAGGGTTGCTAGATAAGTTATTTTTTTCTTATTAAGGGCATATACATAAGTCCTTAATAAGAAAAAAATAACACACTACTAAACATAAACAAGCACAGAATATTGTCCTTCAAATATCATTTGAATCAAACCTTTCATACTTATTGTATAGCAAATGCAGTTTAATATTAGATGTGACTGGGAGACTGGATGACTGGGAGAGAATGCATATAGCTTTAAGTTTGCTTTTGTACTCACAATTTTTATTTGTGTACAATACAGTTTAAATAAAATAGTTGTAAAGCAGAATATTGGATTTGCTACGTCCGACTAGCAGTTAATTTATATATATCATGTTTGCACTAAAATTACCATCTGCAAACTTTAGAAATGGCAATATGTGTGTTATTTTATTACTTACGTTGCTCCTACAGTTTTAAGCTTCAAGAATTGGGGTGTAAACTGATACCGAACAAATCGACCCGCATTAGGATCCAAAGGCTCTTCCGGCATATCTTCCGCTCCCTCGTTATCTACACCAAAGTCAGTTGGAGGTTTGGCTATCTCAAATAAAACCGTTCCCGATTCCAGATCTCGGATTTTAAATCTGGTAAAGTCAATATCGTATACATTTGCTTCTGGACTGCATAAATATGTATCCGTGATTTTATCCAATCGTAAAACATCTTCGGGTGTAACTTCACTTAAATTCAACTCATCTCTATTCTGATCAAGGAGAGGTATTGATTCACACTTTTTTCCGACTAGGCTCATTTTTTCAGGTAACTTTTTCGATGTATTGCAAATAAAACACTAATCAATATTTTCGATATAGTTAAATTGGGAGTGGTGAGATACCATTTTTGAGATAGTTTGTTACATACAGTAATTAATATTTACTTGTACTAGTTCTATTATTAATTGCTTTAAAAAAATGTAAATTTTATTCTTGGGGGAATTAGAAATATTACTTGTCAAATGTCAGACTCAGATGACTGATGAAGTGACACAAATGACAAATAAGAACTAGCAAATTTTTTTGTTAATTTTATCCCAGTTGGGGAAAGGCAAAGGATCTGTGTCCATATAGCCACGTCTTCCGTATTAATAAATCTTTTTCTTATTATAAATTTTCAATTTATGTCTTCCGTATTAGTTCTTTATTTCGGTCATTAGTCACTATTTACACAGTCTTGTCTGGGTCTTGAGTAAAGCGGTGGTTTCGTTATACAAGCTCGTTTACGAGATTTGGCGGCAGCGAGGAAATTCACGATACACTAATTTCTTCATGATTATTTCATTAGTGCACTTTCACTGAACATAATCAAACTAATTCCCACCTAAATTAACCAATTTTACTCATATTTTACACTAAATTCAATAATTATGAAAAAAATACCACCACCTTCATTCACGATGGCGCCAAAACTCCGCAAATTTGTCCTTTTCTGGGGCAGGCTAAGACCATGGGGCCATGCTGCCACGTCTTCCGTATTAATTAATTCTCATTAGTCACATGTCTTCTGTATTGATTATTCTAATACAGTCATTAGTCACTATTTACAGAGTCACGTCAGTGTCTTAAGTAAAGCGGTGGTCACTTTACACAAGCTCACTTTGGGAGATTTGGCGGCAGCGGGGAAATTTACAATACACTAATTTCTTGATGATTATTTCATTTGTGCACTTTTACTAAAAAAAATTAAAATAATTCCCACCTACATTTACTAATTTTACTCATAATTTACACTAAATGCAATAATTGTGAAAAAAATAGGACCATCTTCATTCACGAATCACGATGGCGCGGGCACCAAAACTCTTATTTATTTTTTAATTCGTTAATTTGCCCCTTTCTGGGGCTAGCTAAGGCTACTTTTAGGATATGCTGCCATGTCTTCGGTTTTCATTAAGTCTTTATTTCAGTCATTAGTCACTATTTACAATGTCATGTCAGGGTCTTGAGTAAAGCTGTAGCTTCGTTACTTAAGCTCATCTATTAAGATTCGGCTTTAACGAGGAAATACACATTACACTAATTTCGTCATAATTATTTCATTTGATCACTTTCACTGAATAAAATTGAATTAGTTGTGTCCTAAATTAACTTATTTTACTTGTAATTTACACCAAGTTCAATAATTACGAAAAAACTGCGACTATCTTCTTTCACGATGGCGCCAAAACTCCTCACGAACTAACCAAGTCATGATCACATATTAATAAAAATATGCTGGTCATCAAACCACTGACCTTATACTCCCATTTCTATGCGTCAAACTAATAACTAAAAATCGTTCTTATTTCCATTCTAAAAAGTGTTATGATTAAACAATTTTCATAAAATAATGTATCGCTTTCTTACGGCTCCGTTTTGAATGTTAACAGAAATTATGATAAAATATCATCTAAAGTCTAAATATTTTTGACATGACAACGTCTTATAATTCGTTGGAGCCGGCTGGCTGCACGACCAAAAAATATGACTCATGCGGCGTGACCTCGTTCTGAGGCGTCCCATTTGAGGCTTGAAGTACAAGCGAGAGCGTGGAACGAGCGACAAACAGGCCTACGTTGTTGTGACGTTGTCACGTTCAACTATCGTCAGGAAACCCACTTTATAGACAACCGCCTTTTTTCTAATAAAAATAATTTCAGTTATGTAAGGAATTAAAAGTTGTTTTAAACTATATTCAACACGAATATGTCATTCAAAATTAGAAACATTAACATAGTTTCAATTCTTACTCCTAAAATATAGATGAAGTTTTATTTAAACTGATAATACGGTAAGGAGTGATTTTCGATGATTTGATGAACGTCCAAAATTGATTCTTTATGGTTTGAAAAAACAAAATCAACATGAGAATTAATTTTGGGGCATGGTTTTTCCGTATTTAGCCATATTTTATTAGCTAGAAACAAAAATCTTTAAAACTATGGAAACTTACACTGTACTGTACTTGGCAATACATTAGGAATTTGTCTATTCTATAGACGAGTGTATTATAATAGATACAAAGTAAATCTCTTGGACATATAGGCAGTTATATCCACAACTGGCACATCCATTTTATTAGCCTTTGTAGGTCTGCAAAGCGATCAGTTGCAAACCCATCACCAACAGGGAACTTAGGCAATTTCAGGTAACATTGTTTCTAAACTGGAAAAAAAAACATTCGTTATATTTAAATCGAAGCTATCGTAAATAAAAACGCATGTTTGCTAATTTATTACATTATTGGCATACATGTAATAATATCCTTTGCATAAACTTTGAAAAAAAATGACAACTCTGTTGACGTAATTTCCGTTGTATTCTTGAATGACATAAGCATGCGCCTTGTCAATTTTGTTCATTGGTTGATGAGTTGATCAAAGATTTAGAAAAATAAATTTAATTTCGTTGTTCGGGCTTTCGCTCAAGTGTCCATCTGTGATAAGTTTATTTTAAGGATTTAGTGTATTGTCTGATGTGCATTTAAGTTATTTTATTCGAGATGCTTATCAAAGAATAGTAAGTTAAGGTTATTCGTTCTTTTTGTGAATAATAATCGATTTTTGGTAGTCAGCTTTATTTTAGATTTTAGTTCCGTATGTTTCACTGAATATATTTGGAATGACGAAGACATAGAAAGGAAAATATATTAATAGAGTAAAATTATCAAAACTTGCTCTGATTTTGAAATAATTACTTTATTATTAAGTTATATTTTGAGCCAGTGATAAAAAATAATATATTGTTATTTTTATTTCAGTCGCGTAACTCTTCCGTTGACCGTCGAAGAGGTAAGAAATTAATTTATATTTAAATTTGTATGTTATTGTATTGATTATTGTAAATTATAAATGTGCATCTAGTTGAGAGTAATATTTTAAAAATTAAAAAATAGCTCTGTAAGTTTACATTGCAGTCATTTTATGACCTTGGTAATAGAAGCTGTGCAGTTTTTATTAAATATTCTAAATATAAAAGAAGCTGTAAGCATTAAAATATGTTACAATAATAGTGAAAACTTGATTTTTAAAACATTATATACTATAATATACATTTTTTAAAGTGGTGTGGTAATATATGATAGTGAATAAAATTTAAAATAAACAAATATGTTAATATTGAAGTAAAAAATGTGATTGTTGAAATGAAATGATGTTGTATGTTCAAAGATAAAATTGCTTAATTTGGCAAAAACTAATAAGTAACTCCATTCCCATAACTCCAAATAGCAGTGGTAAAACCGCAGCTTAAAGAACCTAAGTCACACAATGTGATAGGTGTTAACATTGTTTTTAAAAACATTATCTTTTTATTACCTAACCGTTGGATAAAAATGAGGACCTCATTCAGGAAAGTTCAACAATGGACCACTAGACCACAGAAAAGACTTGAATAAAATAAGTATCTCCAAATATAAAAATCAATTTAGTCATAAACTAAGCAAATTATTAGCAAATCTTACAAGTTTTAATTAACATATAAATATGTGTGTTAAAATTATGGAACTGGCTGTGTCACAAGAAACTCCTTATTATAACTTTTAAAATATAAATTTTGTGAACCTGAGGTGTTAGGCAATTAGTTCTACTTTGACTAGCAAAAAAGCGTCTTCACACCCATATCCCCAAACAGGTGGGCAGAGGCACAACCAAGGCACCCATGACTAGCCGTAAACACTAAGTCCCACAATGTAATAGGTGGCAAGCCTATTGCTAACTGGGCGCATATTCAATCCCCGGCAACATTCTTTTTATTAGAAAATTGGAAATACACAATTTATATTTTTTATGTTGCCCGACCCGAGGATCGAATCTGGGACTTCAAGAAGTCAAGTCCGACGCTGGACCGCTAAACCAAAGAGGTGGTTTCTCAAATTATTAGTAGGAGAAGGCTCTTACTAAAACAAAATTGTAAGTTTAGTGAAATATTAGAAAATTTAAGATAATTAACAAACATAAATTCAGCTAGTGTGTAATTGATAAAGGTTCGCTGTGTACCCCTTTGGACTAACAAAACCATATTCCTATTTTTGATGAGATTAAAAGGCAACTATGCGGATGGATTTCCTAATGCCACAAGAATACTTAATATACATGTATTTGATGATAATGATATGAATTAAGCATTGCAAACCTGAGGTTACTATGCTTAGTCTCTTGTGTGAGTAAGTTTACCAGGCTGCCTAGTCTCTATACTCAAATACTCCAATGGCAAGCGTTGACCTAAGTGGTGCAATTATGATCATAGGAATAGTTAAAAGGTTGGAGAAGTTTTTGAAAAACTTTTAATCCTTATCTTAGTTATGGTTTCAGTGATACACAATCTAACTTTTGCCTTATATGAGTTGCTTAGTAGGAAATAAGAAACCTTCATCATGGGAGTCCAAAATTAACATGAGGTCAGCAAACTGAGCATGTTCAACATCCTTAAAGTTATTAGCCAGTTCTATTTAAAAGATTAAAATATTAAAGGGATACAAATTTGAATGTAGATGTAGAGAGATCAATTTAAACATTCCATCTCTGAGCTACTGTCATAGCTGAATATTATGAGATAACTAAGTAAGTAGGTATTAATAACCTATTGAAAATCTGTAGGTGTCACCAAGCCATTTAACTTAGTTTCATTTCATTCATCTTTTGAAAGATTTAAGAAAGGTTATCGCCTCTGTGGTCTAGCGGTTCGGGTGTTGGACTTGACTGCATGAGGTCCCGGGTTCGAATACTGGGTCGGCCAACACAAAGAAAATTAGATTTTTCTAATTTTCTTATTAAAAAAAATGTTGGTCGGGATTGGAAATGTGCCCGGTTGGGGATAGGCTTGCCACCTATCACATTGTGGGACTTAGTGTCTTCGGCTAGTCGTGGGTGCCTTGGTTGTACCTCTGCCTACCTCTTCAGGGAAATGGGCGTGAAGATACTTAAGAAAGTTGCTGTAAACAAACCATGCATGTTTATTCTAAAGAAGAAACAAATTAAAATTAATTCAATGGGTCAGTGATACCTGATAGGTGTTGTTAATAGCCAAGAGCATAGCCAGGATTCTGTACAGAGAGGGGCAGACAAAGACAAAGAAAATCCTAGACTATATTGTTTTAATCATCAATCTCACATATTAGTACTTAATAGAGGTGACGCCATCATTTAAAACAACATACAATGGCCATAAACAGATTTAGTTTTGACAAAAACTTTAACGAAACATATTATGCTTGGTTTGCTACTCCAAATATTTTTTAATACTTCTCTTTTTTCTTGGACTAACTTTTTGTCCACTCTTAACATACTATGTATACAGTCCATTTAAATGGTTTAGGATCATTCGGACAGTTATAGTTCCATTCTAACACTTTTCTAGAGCAAGGCAGATACTCCCTTTGGGGAACGGGGATACCTGGCCACTCCCTTGTTAATAGCTACAGTTACCTTATAACAGTCTTTCCCAAAGTGGGCGATAGCGCCCCCTTGTGGGCGCTGGAGACCTAGACGAGGGCGGTAAGGAAACCTGATTTTTTTTAAACTCCAGGCGAAACAAAAATGTTTTTGAGATTTTTGATGTGAAAAATGGAGTTTGGGCGCTACAAAATAACCGTTATTCAAAGTGGGCGTTACATGAAATAAGTTTGGAAACTTCTGCCTTATAAGGAAGTCTTGAGAAACTCCTGTTTGTTTGATATGAATATTGAAATGCAATAGTTAATTAACCTTATCGCCATACTGAAACATAACATTGGCAAGCACTGACAATATAATGACAGGAATAATTAAGGTGATGGATACAAATAAGAGGTCATGAGTTGGCGGCCTGGAAGGTAGTTAATATTATTCAAATGAGCCTGAATTGCAGTGTCAATTCTTGAAATAAATCTGAAATAATGCATGGTGTCTTAGGTACATTTGATATGAAAAATGGTTTTGTAAGAGTAAGAGCAAATTACAAAGCTCAAGACAGATTGTTAGAATATTTTAAGAAAATTACAACCATTTTTTTGAGTATTGGAATAGAAAAATGTATATCTACAAAGATAACAAACTTGCATAAGTCTGTTGATACTAATTGTATGTGACATTGTTATATTAATTAACATGTTTTGCAATTGTTTTCTTATTCCCACACCATTAAAGTAACATTAATGGTATTATAAATAACTTCAGGGTTATTTATTTTATTTCTTGGTTATATCCAACTGCAAAAAATGATTTTAGTTAAATTTAGTAATAATGTAAACAGGAAATAAACAAATATTCCTGTACATATTCCTTCAAGCAGTTACATTCCTATAAGCAAAGTATATGTTTATGTTATGGGTGTTACTCAATGATTCTAATATGTAGAAATACTTAAATAGGTACCAGAATAAATTTAATAAACACCCACCAAAAAGATCTAGGAAACAACAGCGACACACGTGCAACATAATATATGGTGTCTATAGGCCATAGTTATCTCTTACCATCAAGATAGCGGTATGCTTGTTCGCCTTAAAACTCGACAATGTTTAAGCGAAAGTCGTTGGGGTACAGTATGTACATTCGCGTCCTTTTCTTTATAAAATAAGTAGGTTTGTTGTTTAGAGTGGTGTAAATTAGTGCCGAACTATCGATAGTTTCACTATCGATGGTTTTCATCTGAATTAGACGGCTCTATCGATAGGACTATCGATAGTATCGATACTTTCGATAGTATCGATACTTTCGATAGTATTGTTGGTCAGGAGGAGTAACCTATCGATAGTATCGATACTATCGATAGTATTGTTTCTTGTAAATAAACAAATTATCGATAGTATCGATACCATCGATTGTTTTAGACTATCGATAGTCTGCCAACTTGCAATAGTATTGGCTATGTTTTGTTAATTACGAGTATCATTATAAACCGAGATTTATATTTAAATTCCACCGAGTTTTACCAGTGCTAGTGTTTGAATAAATGAAAAAAAAATTAAAATGACAGATATACATAACTTCATCTAACATAACATCATTAAAATCGTAGTAATTAAGAGAGAAGATTTAAAATAATAATGATAGAAGTAAAATATAATATAAATTTCAATAGAAAAAAACTAGATGAAACTGAGTCACAAATTAAATATATGATAGTAAATTTGTACGTAATTAATGTTGGTAATAAATAATTGTAAAGTTATGATGACTAATCAAGGAAAACAGTTTTAAACTATTTAGAGGCATTATCTCATATTGAAGGGACCATTGAGTATTGACTATTATAGAATAATATTGTTAACAATACATATCGATAGTATCGATACTATCGATAGTTTATTATTTACGGGCAACAATACTATCCATAGTATCGATTTTATCGATAGTTTGTTGTTTACGAGCAGAAATACTATCGATATTATCGATAGTATTTCTTACTAGCGATGGTATTGCCAGGTTTTGAGCTATGATACTATCGATAGGCTATCGATGCTCTTGACATGACGTCAACTATCGATAGACTGTCGATAGTCTATCGATAGTCGACTATCGATCGGCAACACTGACCATCAGAATTGCATGAAGGATTCTCATCGTGCTGTGTATATAATGTACCGTAAACTGGCACTAACGAAAACGAAACCGTCTGTCGTGGAGTTCAAATCCAGAACTACACACACGATTTAGCACTGATAATACAATGGGGCAACGTAATAAATGTTTACGTAATATGTGTAGCTTTTGCAGTCTCAAATCTCACGAAACACGTTCTAGATGACGTACTTGACCTTGTCAACCATCGTTCCGACCTCGACAGCTAAACCCAGTTTGCTAAAAAAGTCAGTTTCATTGACTCATTAAAAAAAACAGTTATTGACATGTAAAAAAGGAGAGAGCTGTCCAGTTGTAAAGGACTACGAGTCCAGATGTTTTCCAGTTTTTGTATGAGACATCTAAATTTTTGTAATCAATAGCAATAGCAAATTGTATAGAAAATAAACAGTTCCATTGACAAAACCTTTGCAGAATTTAGCGATGCGTATGAAAGACAAAATCTAGAGTCACCCGCACATAGCAGATAGGCAATACGTATACTTTTAAATCTTAACATTTTTATGATGGACCCTGTGACCTCTGAAGTATTACAGTGCAGCTGTTGTGGACTTCTTAAAACCTTGCCAATAGTTGACCCGGTCATTTTTTTTTGTAGTACTACTGGTAAAGGAAATCTTAATTGAATTATGTTATGTTTTTAAGATTTCCACTGGATCATGTAAATTTGGGCAGTTTCTGATCCCCTGGTATGATATCAGCTGATAAGAACTACTATGACATCAGAAATTTCCAGTAATATTTGTTACCATAAGATATAAGAAATTGCAACGAGTATGTTTCCTTATGGATAGCGCACACTTGGATGGACCGCAGTGTGTAGGATCGGGGTAGATCGCATTGCAGTACAATTAATTACAAATCCGTTGCGATGCGGGCCCGACATAATGTGAGTTGCTCCATGCAAAATGTATAAATGGCGGATTATTGCGCCCCGATGTGGTTCATCAAAAGTGTGCGCTGTCCTTTAATGTTGTTTACGCACTGCCTTTTCCGTCGGAACCTATTTCTTTTGTACAACAAATTTTACAAGGGAAAATCAACCAAATTTTAAACGGTTGTATCAGAATCTGAATCATTTATTGCACAAATAGGGTTTTGTTTTATTCTCGAATTTCTCACTTGACCAAGCGAATCTGGGCAGTAACACCTCGTAAGGACTGATATGACTTCTGTCTGTAATGCCTTTTTTAATCCCTGATGAAAGGACAGTTAAGTTTGATTTGTCTTATGTGTGTGTCTGTGTAACGGCTTTAAATAACTTTTGAACGGCTGGACCGATTGCGATGTGAATTTTAATTTATTGTTATTTTATACTGTTAAGGAATTTATTGCGAATTTCAATAGGAGAGAAGAGACACAAAAGGAATATTAACGGGATCTCAGGGTTATTAATCTTACTAATCTGAGTTCTGAAAATAATTATCTAAATCTTGAAAGTCCTTTCCTAAATCGTCCTAATTAGTCGTGGCGTGAAGATACTTTTTTTACTTTTTTTGAAGTAATTAGATAATTAGAACATTGTCCGTGTTAATCCAGGCCTCTTGTGTAGTATAGGCCATCTATATACTTGCCTGGGAGCTCGTAAAAGTATAAGAGGATAATCCAAATGATAAGTTGGTCCATTCTCCAAATAGTCCACCACGATATTTTTAATAGCGTTCCCAAAAATGGACACCATAATCTTTCCTCCTGCGCTTGACAATTTAAATTTCTTCGGCGTCGGTTCGTTCTTTCTTCTTTCCACGCACCGATTATTATTTAGGTTCGGGATCAAAGTACGGGATCCAGGTTTCATCCATAGTCACAAAACGTGATAAAGATTCTCCTGGTTTCCTTGGAACTTTGGAGATTTGTTCTTGACATTTCAACGCGTTTCTTCTTTTGCTCTTTGTTTATAATTTTATGTACTCGTACCTAACGCGCGGAAACCTTTATGTACAATTCGTTCGCAAATATTAATTAAGTACTAACGCATGAGATCTCTATGTCCTCAGTTAGATGCCTGTTAATCACTCTTTGATCTGCTAAAAGAATTTCTTCAACTTTTCACGTTATCTTCAGTAAGGGAAATAGAAGGGTGTCTTTCATGATTCTCATCTTTCGTCGATGTTCTTCCCTTAGTTCAGCATATAACTGGAATATGGAGGAGAAGAATCCCCTTATATCCTACCAAGTCGCTGTGTATGTCCTTGGTAAAAATTTAAGCACTGGCAGTAAGCAGTTTTTTAAGCAGTGGCACTCGGCAGCTTGTGCCTTGTATTCACATTAATGTAGCTCCTGGGAATCATGGGCTATATAAGTGATTTTTCCCATACTTCTTGGTACCTAAGAGAGTAGAGACAATTTGATTATTTTTTATGAGCGCTAGAAATAGCCTATAAACATTACTTTTAGATTACCTCAAGCCACTGGTAGTAGAGCGCCGAGCTGCAACTTTTCCGGGTAGGGGTCCAATTCTTGCCGCCATAAAGACAATGTCGTAATCTTGTCCGGAAAGTAAGTAGTAGACTTGCACAAAGGGTTGCCAATTATACTTTATAATAACGTATCCTACTTTATTTTTGGTAATTATACTTTATACTTTCACACACAAATAAAGTATGCCAAAATATTTTATTTTCAACCTTTACCATGATGCGTAAAACAAAATACTCATTATGGGTACTTAATGATTTATAGTTACAAAAAAAATGTTAGATGTCAGTTGTGGATGTGACAGTGGTAGGACAGGTGACATTCTGATGAAATGGTACAAAAATGGTCCGTTAGTTTTGTTTATATTAATTGAAGAATATATAAGCTAAATAAATAACACTTAAATAGATCCAAAACTATCACTAGTGATGATAAATAATTTATAGTGTAAAAGTACAGTTGAAATAGGTAATATATAATTAAAAAATGCTTTTTAAAGCAATAAAAAGATAATATTTGAAAAATTCTTTTTTTTTTACCACTTATACTTAACCAGTTTATACTTTTTTTTGTGTTAAAAAAGTTGGCAACCCTATTTGCACATTAGATTTAACACCCCGAATATAGGATAGCAACGCATCTATTATACACTCTCCTCTCTGCCAGGCATCTCATATGAGACGGGTCACTGGTGAAAATGTAGGTAACCAACACACACACACACACAGTCCATTGGTAGATAGTTGTGCAGCAAATTGGCCGGGTAGAGATCGACCGCCTTATCTATTCCTGTCTCAATATCTATCATGTTCCGCATGGAGGGTATGATACTTGCACATTGGGATTGACACCCCGCCAACAGGACAGCGCCTGTAACATATATGGTGTCTATAGGCTTATACATAGGTTACTATGCTTAGACTCTTGTGTAAGTTTACCAGGCGGCCAATAATAGAGGTGACGCCATCATTTAAAACAACATGCAATGGCCATAAACAGATTTAGTTTTGGCAAAAACTTTAACAAAACATATTCTGCTTGGTTCGCTACTCCAAATATTTTTTAACACTTCTCTTTTTTCTTGCAACATGGGATTAACACCCCGCACACAGGACAGCACCTGTAACATATATGCTGTCTATAGGCCATGGTTATCTCTTAGCATCAGGAGAGCTGTGTTTTTTTTTTGAATGACTAACTTGTTGCTAATCTTACGATTTTTTACAACTTCACCGAACTATGTGGGCCGAGCAGAGTGCTCAGCCCGAGACATCATTATTTAGATGGATTGGGCTGTTACCTACAACGCCAGCACCAAGGGCTGTCTCCTGGGAGATCGTACCTCGAGTTGGTGCTGCGTTCTGGTTACTGGGTGGACTTGGTGGAGGAGTATTTGTGGCTCATCGCTCGGCGTTAGGCGCCGGGCGCAAGAGAGATCTTCGTCGCCGAGACCGGCGGCGACGGTGTAGTGTTGTGTTAAAGTGATGTGAGATTGTCGTGTTCCGGTTTGGAGTAGGGAGAATAGCGTTTGCCGCGGTTATTGGGTCCGGGGGATCCGATAACACGTGGCGAGGTCTTCTATGATCGGGGGGAAAGAGAGCCGTGTGCTTGTTCGGTGACCTCTCACACAAAAAAAATATGTCTATAGCCCACAGCTGTCTCTTAACATCATGGGGGTTGAGTGATTATGTTCTGTCTTATCCTATCAAAATCTGTGAACATCTGCAAAACATTTTCATAATATTTATAAACTTATTAAATTTAAAGGAAACTAAACAAGGCAACAGGAAAAAATGACGATAACGTTTTGCTAATTGAAGCAATTATAATATATATTTGACCTCGACGGTAGAATCTAATTTGTCCAGTTCTTCTGCATGTTACATTTCCATAATGTTTGCAATCTGTTTTATGTTGCATTGCAAATTTGCTGAAATTTTCGGTATCAGTGTAGACTGGAATAAATATTTAATTAGAAGTTCAATTGGTATCATAATCCTTATTGTACTGTGATCTAAGACTATAGTATCAACATAACCTTGCTGCTGCTTTAGTCTTATGTTTATTAATAAGATGGTTAAGGTCCCGCAAACTTATTCTCTTTCGCCGAGATGTGATTATTTGGACGTCGTATTTTTATTTTTTACCAACTGTTTAACGGCGACTTCGTCAGGGTATAATAGTTACTATTGTTATACAAACTTTTGTCCTCTATTTTAGTCATTTGAGAGTTGATTTTTGCAAGAAGTAGCCTGTGTTTGAACTCGAGGTTTTGATAATATGCTTACCAAATTTTATTAAAATCAGTACAGCGGTTTTGGCCATGAAAGCGTAACAGGTTGACATGTAGACTTTCGAATTTGTAATATTAGTATGGATCTATTAGGTGAAGTATGATGCTTGATGTACCGACATACGATTATATGATTTCAGCGCAGTAAAACTAAAAACAATAGTTAAGTCATCTGGGTACACAAAAATGTAGTATTTTCCTAATATTTATAAGGATACCATCATCAGATCCAGATTTGGTGGTAATACCACATCGAAAGTTACTCTCTTTCACATGAAAGATTTTTAATATCGGTTTAGAAGTGACGGAAAATTGATTTACTTGCATAAACAAAAAAAGAAGTCGAATATATATTTTATCCTCCTCTTTTTTTAAGGTTTGTTAAAAATAATTTCAGAGTTGTCTGTACCTTGAAAGATATTAAAGAAGTAATAATTTGGATAGATTGAATTTGGATAGAAAGGGTAGTTAGCAACCCTGCTTACTACCCTTTTTTTAAGAATTATCATCCATTTATTCTCGAAACACAGAAAATGCTTGTCTTTTTTGTCGCATTTTTACTGTATAGAGCGTAGGTATCCTATATGTCTGTTTTTTTGTGTGATAAGATAGCAAACAAGCACACAGCTCTTTTGATGGTAAGACATAAACTTGGCAATAGACTCCATAGCTGTTACAGGTGCCTGGCTGTCTTTTTGTCGAGATGTTAGACCAGTTGTGCAAGTCTACCGGCTACTATGTGGGCCAGAACACATAACTACGTTGCGCCGCCGCCGCCACTAAAATGTCTGTTTGCGTTGCGGTATTGAGGTGTCAGACGTGACTCTGCTGTGGACTAACGTGAGAAACTTATTGCTTATTTGTTGTTAAAAAGATATTAGTCTGTTTTGAATAAATAAATGGTGCCGAGCCGCTTGGTAGTGGCGCTACTGACGATTCAAGCAGCGCGTCGCCGCACACGGTTGTGTTTTGGCCCTACCCTCTGGGCCGAAACCGGACTCTTTCCCATTACCATTGACCATTATATTTTTAACATATATTTCTTCAAAAATGCTTAATTATAAATGGATATATTGAAACCGAAAAAATAGTAATGCCGCACTGGTGCAGGCTAAGTGTTAAAATATTATAACAATATTAGGTATAAATATTACTGAAACGTGTTGAATTTTCAGCATACATTTATGTATTGTGTCACATTTACGAAATTAATTGATTAACTGTGGTAATTTTGTTGCGCACTAACCAAACAAATTTTAAGTTATCACTATCTTCTTTCAATGATAGTAATAGAAAGAGACGAAACACCTTTAGTGCTGTTAGATTAGTTTCCGTACATATATGACATTTCTAGACATCAATTCATCGGAAAACGTTGATTAAAAACAACATGTTGACATGTCCGGATTAATTTAACATTTCTAAGCTGTTCCATCTCTTTATTTCATTCCATTGGATATACACCTAAAATGAGTTTAGTTGGTGCTCAGCAGAATTGTCACCAATATTTGTCTTAATGACTAAAGTACCTATATTGCCGAGCTTTGCTCGGTTGCCTAAAAATTTAATCTAGCTTTTTTTTAAGATATTGGAAGGCACACAAGCAGACGGATTTCCTGATAGAAAGAAATTCACGCCGCTTTGACACACCGAAGGTGGTAATGGTGCGTTGCTGACCTTGGACCAGGATTTTCGGCCTCGAGCAAAAGTTAGTTTACCGGCTACATTATCCTCCAAACCGGAAGGAAGGCCGATGGTCTATTATGGAATGTAAAGGAGCCCGAATCAACACGATTTTCTACATCGATTTACCGCCCCCGAAACTCTCTGCTTACTAAATTTCATAAAAATCGTAGAAGCCGTATACGAGATCGAGAAAATATATATACCTACAAGAATTAGATACTATTTCAAAGGCATTATAAAATGTAAATATATCGCAAAACTCTATTTATTATCATAAATCATTTCATAGCAAAATTTTGCAATTAGTGATACTATAGTAAATTATGAAATTTCCTGAAATATTTCCTGATATTTTATACGATTTTGGACGTACCTATGAAGCAATAAGTAATTACAGTTCTGCAATGTTTTGTAAATAGCAGTTACATTTTTTTCCTTTTATAAAAAAAATACCAGGCGCCGCTCCTGATCGTAAGCCAGTAACTACCGTCATTTATACACCGTAAATGTTACTGGTGCTGTCGCTACGTGTGATGTTACGTATGCAAGTCTAATGGCTATTCAGATACATTCTTACGCGGAACACTGCATTGGGTATCACAATCACTGATACTGTGAAAATTGACTTTTAAAGTACCAGCCAAATTTAGAGAAACAATTCAGAATCGATGACACTTTCGACCTATGAAGTATTTACAAATTAAATAAAAAATGAATTTATAATTTTTGTCCTACGCAAAATACAAGATGCATGGTTATAATGTAAACATATAGCGTAGCAACAACTAAAGCATGTGAAACAAGCATTTTTGCGGACTGTTTTAAATCTGTGTTTATAAAAGTAAACATTTACGCCTTTACACCTTCATACAGTCGTGGTCAACTAATTAGGGACACTCTTTGATTAAACCCAATTGTGAATTTATTTTTTTATTTTCCAACGAGTCTAAACCATATTCCATATCTCTTACATGTATGTATAATTAGTCATTTATGTGTCCGATTATACAAACAATAACAACTTCTTAAACATTAAACCTCGTTGCTGATAGATTATCGTAGTGCTATTTGTTAAAATAATGCTGGCTGGCCATTTAATTACGGACACTGAGATGTTGCGTTCTATTTTCAAAATTTGAATCTCGATACTTTTTTACTTCTTGTCTTATTGTTTCGTGGTAGCTTTGGCGGCAATCCCGATATTTATTTTAAGTTTTGAAAAATATTTTGAAGAAAAATGAGTAAAAATAAAAGTTCCGATCCAACACTACGAAAAAATATCATGAAGTTTGTTGTCGAGCATGGTTGGCCATACCGAAGGATAGCAGAATGTTCAAAAACTATGGTATACAATGCAGTGCAACATGTCAGACGCAATAACACAGATTTAAATGTGCCCACAACAAAAAGACCGAGAAAAACAACTCCGCAAGAAGATAGAATGATAACCAGGTTAGCTAAGAAAGACCCGTTTCTAGGCTCTATTTTAATTAAACACGAAGTGTTTGGGACAGACGAAAGAGCTGGTGTCTCAGCGAGGACCGTTCGACGACGTCTGGTAGAAGCAGGGTTGTTTGGAAGAGTGGCTCGCAAAGTACCGTTGTTGAAGAAAGAACATAGAAATGCTCGTTTGGCGTTTGCACGTAAATATGGACATTGGACCTACGCCCAATGGCAACATGTATTATTCTCTGACGAGACCAAGGTTAATTTGATTTCTTCAGATGGAAGGCAATACGTACGGCGTCCAGTAAAAGCGGAAATGAATCCAAGATTCGATGATGGCGGTGGAAACATTAAAATGTGGGTTTCATTTTCTGGACGTGGAGTGGGACCTGTGAGGAAAGTTCAGGGTAACTTAGACCAACATCAATACAAGGCAATATTGGAGGAAACGATGCATCCCTATGCTGAGGAGCATCTCCCTATTATATGGACGTGTCAGCATGATAACGACCCGAAACATACCGCCCGTTCAGTCAAGTCGTTTCTTACCAGTCAGTCAGTATCGGTGCTAGATTGGCCAGCAAATAGCCCGGACCTTAACCCAATCGAGCACCTTTGGCACGAAATCAAGGAAAAAGTAGCCACATATCGTACCACAATTTTAGATGAACTTAATGAAGCTTTTTGTGAGGCATGGGCAAACATTCCTGTCGAAACATGCCAGAAACTGATAATGTCTATGCCACGTCGGTGTCAAGCAGTAATTACTAACAAAGGTTTTGCTACTGGGTACTGATTTTACACGTAATAAAATGGAGCTGTTAAAGATATTATAATACTGCAGATTATTAGTTTTGTTTAACTCTAATTTTCATTATAGTTTACTGTCCTTAATTAAATGTCCAACTACAGAATTATACCTTAAAATTGAATACAATATGTTCAACCTTTGATATTAAATACTTTTTTCTATTTTTTTATTCTTTTATTTACAGCCAATTAAAGCATAATAATCGGATCAAATTATGCAAATAATAGTTACTGAGAAATCATTAGTGTTTGTATGTAAGTAATATTTGTATGTACATAACCGGTTATTGTTCTTCACTATCTTGCATGTCCCTAATTAGTTGACCACGACTGTATATAAATTTGGCAGGTCCTTTCGAAGTAACCCTGTATAATGGATAAAATGGTGGTCTTAAGGTTGCTGCAGGAATATGTAATACTGTGTGTTCCTGCCCTGGCTAGCTTCCGCACAAAGTACTTTGCTACATAACAAAATAAAATAATGAGGAAGAACATAAATACTCGTAATAGTTATTTTAACTTAAAACCGGTTTACACGTTTTTGTTTTGGTTATAACTGGTTACAATTGTTTTTTTTTTATTTTATTTCAAATTAGGTAGTATTTGAGGTAGTTTTTAACACATCTTTTAGAGAGGGAAATACAAAGCGTTACTTGTTTTCAGTTATTATTTAAGTTGACCTATAGAGGGATTTCACTCCATGTTCCACTGGTAGTAGAATGTTGTCAGCATTTGCTTGAATAGTAATCCACGACCTTACTTATTCCGGCTACCATAATGAGTGCTGTAATTCGGTCCGGAGAGTAGGTTAGCATGTGGACTTGCACAATAAGGCCCACCATCCCAGCCATAGCATAACGACGCACCTTTAACATCTATGGTGTCTATAAATCACGTTTGTCTCTCAACATGAATAGAGTAAGTGAGTAAGAAAGTATCTTCACGCCCATATCCCCGAAGAGGTAGGCAGAGCCAAGGCACCCACGACTAGCCGAAGACACTAAGTCCCACAATGTGATAGGTGGCAAGCCTATCGCTAACCGGGCCATTTCCAATCCCGACCAACATTTTTTTTATTAGAAAATTGGAAAAATCTAATTTTCTTTGTGTTGGCCGACCCAGTATTCGAACCCGGGACCTCATGCAGTCAAGTCCAACACCCGGACCGCTAGACCACAGAGGCGATGAATAGAGTAATAATAAATAATGAATAGAGTAGATGTGTTTGTTAGCTGTCTTATCATTTAATAAGTTTGTTACAAGCTTTTTTTTATCATGTGTGAGTGTAATGAGCTGGTTTATTTTCAATAGCCATGAACAATCCTACTAATATTATAAATGCGAAAGTTTATGAGAATGGATGGATGATTGGATGTCAAAAGCTGCTGAAGGGCGTGTTAAGATGACCCGCGCCGAGCACACACACGCGTTAACCCCGCCCTAGACCCGCGCTCAGCACGCATATCCGCGCTTAGCACGCACACGCGTTGAGCCCGTCTTAGACCCGTGCTCAGCACGCGTAATGCATCGCGCACGCCTATCACCCGCTTTTACTACTAGTTGTCACTAGTCAATACAACACTAGCTGAAGCGCGGGCGCAAGGCGTGTGCTGCGCGTGCGCGGGGTGCGCGCGTGGCAAGCGCTTGGCGGGCGCGTGGTGGACGCATGGCGTGGGGATATTGATTTGGTTAACCGATTCCTGGCGGGTGACGCACCTAGCGCGTCATGAAGAAACCTTTAAGGAGGCCAATGACGCGGCAAGCGCGTCAATACAAAATTATTGAAAACACATTTTTTTTTAGTTTTAACAAGGAATCCTTGTCTTTTATATAAAAATAATACATTAGAGACAGTAATATCTGTGGCTTCAAGATTTTTTTGGAAAATTAAATTGTCAGGTGTTGACAACTACACTCTATAACTGTTTTTAATCCATAATGTATGAAACAGTAAAATTTAGAAAAAATATGGTACGTATTGATTCAAAATGCATAAATTATTTGTGATAATGTTAATAATATGTTTATGTTATTTATTATTACTATAAAACCTTTGTATTGATAGACAACTTGTAGTAACTTATTCATTACAATGCATACAATAATTGTTATTTCACCATGATCAAGAATTTGTTAATAATCGCTCAACTTTATTTTAATACATAAATATGGTCACGTGGACCTAGAAAGTACCCTAAGTTAATAAAAATAAGCTTTATATTATACAAAACATTAACCATCGCATGCAAAAAGTATTGTCCATTGTTTTCTGACCGGTCAAATGTGCCGGTTATTTTACGGGGAGTCTAATGTCTATTTAGCACCGTATGCTCTTTGTATAGGGTTTATTTTGGCGAAATAGATGCGACAAAAAGCTTATGCTCCTGCGCATCGTGAGTTATCCTTTTTACGAACACTTTTGTTGTGCTTTCTTTAGACATCAGACGTGCTTTCTTTCTATTCTTGACTTTACCGAAGACATTCGCTTGCGTGTACCTGGACTCTCGTGATTTTGCATTAGTAATAACTGTGCCTTCAAAGATTTTTGTAGTCGGTTATCAAAGCCGACAATCGAGCTTACCAAGCTTATAAAAATCAACAATATGTATTTTTATGTCACTAATCAATAGATTTGATGTATAAAACAAAGTTTTTTTTTATTCACTTTAAATACTACCAAAATGTTTACAACTCATGGTGGAAATCTATTACTTACCTTCCATCTTCTATAAAACACGTAGATATTGACTTTAAACACACAGTATAGATATTAATAACGTATAACACTCAGTAACAGGTCTCACCTTACTTTATTATGGCTGTTATAGCTTAAAATAACGTATTAAAATTACCGGTGGCCAACGACGCGCTAGGTGCGTCGTCATTCAGGAGGGCCAATGACGCGAGTCGCGCGTCATTAAATTTTGTATGGGGCCATAAGGGAAAGGCTCGAAAAATTAAGGTGGCAAGGAATCAGTTAAGGCAATTTGAGAATATTGGTGTGACAATAGGGCTCAAATTATGTTGAAAAAAATCAAATCGTGTTCAACGCGGGTGATGGCGAGCGTGGCGTGCGCTTGGCGTGCGTTTGGCGTGCGCGAGTCGTCTGAACACATCCGAACGGATTTAGATGAAAATTTACAGGATTATAGTGTATGTGTCAGAATAACACATAATATGCAATTATTCATTAAAAATATACTTTAGCACACGAGCGAAGCCGCAAGTGGAAGCTAGTTTAATATAATTACAAAAATCTTGGCTGCCAAGGACCGTGCCTTTTTTTGGATGCCGAGGAGTTTGTTTCGTTGTTTCCTCTCCTGCAAGGTTAATTTTTTTATATATTTAATAATTAAACTCGTAATAATTATATAAAAATAGTGTTTGAATATTGAAATATGTATATCTAATTAATTTATTTATTTTTACAAATTTTAAAATATGTGCACACCACTATATGGTAGAATATGTTGGAACTCTTAAGTAGCAGGAAATCCGTCTGCTTGTTTGCCTTCCTATAACATTAAAAAAATATCTATTCATGCCTGTTACATTATACGCACTCTTTCCGTTACCAGCTAGCCTAGAATTTCAATGCAGCCTCGATCTTGAGAGTGGTCTATTAATACGGCCATTAGTCTCACTCCTATTGATCTAGCAGTTTTACATGACGCATTGACGTATAAATATGATTTAGATAAGTTTTTAGGTTAGGAAGCGGACCAGTAATAACTTCAGTCTGTATTTTACTTTTGTTATATCCTTAATTTGGTATGTTGTATGAATCTCACCAACAGTTTCGGAAACTGGCTATTAATATTTAAAACAAATATTTAATTACGTTTAAACTATTAATAAAATGTCTATTATAATAATACTAGTGATTGCCTATTGGTCGGAATTCGACTATAATAAATTTTAATGTCTTATTGATAAGAACGCCATCTTCATTTATCAAGACCAACTACTTTGTTTCCAAACTAAATAGAGTTTGTCTGCCATCTGTGATCTTTTATCGTTACTATCAATATATTTGTTTATGTGGGTCAAATGCATAGTAGTATGTGTAATGTTTTATTTTTTTGATTTAATGCACTGTATTGAAAAATAAACATAAACTATGTGTTCTAAATGTCATACTACCCCATCCTCGTAATTTTCGTAAAAAGGGGTCCAAAGTTTTGCTTTATGTATTAATATTATGATTTTATACCAATATATTATTTATTAATATTTATTTCGTATATAAATGCGAAAGTTTCTTGTCCCATTTAGCCCAAATGTGGCACATATTATATGTTTTAATAAATAAGTATGTATCCCTGAAACCAATTAGGCTTATTGAATCTAAGCACAAAGTAAGCAATTATATCATACAATCTCATTATTGCTAGCTATCTCAAAAATACTCGAAAAATTAATTAATAAACGTCTTGTAAATTATCTTGAGAATAACAAAGTTCTATCAGATGCACAGTTTAGTTTTAGGCAAGGGAAATGTACCCAAGATGCTGTCTTAAATCTCATATATGAGAGGTGAGATTGACTATAGTCAATAAACTTGATTCTAAACGGAAATGCCTTACTGTCTTCTTAGATATTAAAAAGACCTTTGATACAGTTTCGACATATTATTACCTTGTTCGTAAATTAGAAAAGATTGGTATTAGGGGAGTGCAGCTTGAATTGCTAAAAAGCTATCTGAGTGGTCGAACTCAAAAGGTTAAAATTGGCGAATACTTAAGTGATGATATTGAAATAAACTATGGTGGCAGTCAGTCAGTCCCCCAAATCAGTGTCCTGGGACCTACCCTGTTCCTCATTTACATCAATGTTCTGTGTAATTTAAAAATTAACAACGGACTTGTGTTCTCGTATGCAGATGACAGAGCTTTAGTTTTCAGAGGTAGTAACACATACACACACACACACACACACACACACACACACACACACATACACACACAC
>NJDC01000104.1:115665-127227 GCA_002245475.1 Calephelis virginiensis
GTCAAGTCCAACACCCGGACCGCTAGACCACAGAGGCGACCACTAGACCACTTATGCATCAACGCAAATACTGTGATACTATGTATTGAAAACTCAAACTAAAATATACGTCATAATGGTGGCAATTCTGAAGCACACTTACTAATCTCAAGTTACTGCTATTGGTGGTGATTCTGCTGCTCACTAACTAAACTTAATTTCGATGCGATAGCATGCATTTTTTATGATATTAGAAGGCAAACAAGCAGACGGTTTTCCTGATGGTAAGAAGTTCACGCCGCCTAGAGACACCAAAAGTGGTAGTGGTGCGTTGCCAACCCGAGGCCGGGACGTTAGGCCTCGATCAAAAGTAAGTTTACCGGCTACCTTATCCTTCGGACCGAAACACGTCAATAACAAGCGCTGACGTTATGGCAGCAGGAATAGATAAGGCGGTGGTACCAATTCGGGCGAGTCGTGCGAAACTTGTCTCAAAATGAAACAAAAACAAAAGAGATGGAACATTGTAGACATGTCAGATTAGTCTCGATGTGTCAAATTGTGATGAATTTAATCAACGCTTTCCGAGTGTTAGATTAACATAACATCTAGAAATGTCGTGTACAGACTAATCTGACAGCACTAAAAGTGTTTTGTCTGTTGCTATTACTTTCGTTGAAAAAAGATAACGATAACTTAAAATTTGTTAAGGGAGTGCACAACAAAATTACCACCAATGTCTTTCAATGCAATAAATAGAAAGAGACAAAATGAGTTTTGTAGTGCTGTCAGATTAGTTTGTACGTGCCGTTTCTGCAGATGTTTAATCTGTTCCTCAGAAAACATTGATTAAAAACGTCACGTACCTAAGTTAATTTGTTCAAACTAATTTGACATTTAGTTTCGTTACGTTGCGCATTGGAACAATATAGCACACGCTTCAAATAAGTTTTGAAATATTAATAAAAAAAAGAGATGGAACGTTTTAGTTATTCATCTTGACATATTAACTTGTGACGTTCATAATCAACGTATTCTAAGATATAGATCTCTTCTCCCTCTCCCTTCTCTTTATCGATTTTCTCTGATACGCGTGTGCTACGGTCACAAATTTTGCCAATCACTCTTGCACAGATTCGAACACTTACACACCCCTTGCGCAAGCTTGCCTTGTGCAGGGTCTGCGATTATTATTTACGTATGTACCTCCGAGACCGTGAATGAGAACCTTTTCATGGGACGCCGCTGTCCTTCTCACACCACGCACTGCCACAATAGTTAATGACATTAATCTTAAAAAGCCGAGTTAACAGTCACTTAAGATGTCGGTGTCACATTAGCAGCTATTAGGTGTTGTGTTATTAAAATTGTAGGATATTTTACGCGGAAATTGGCAGCCACATTTATCTCAAACCTTTTAACGGTAGTGACGAAAAAATCTTGTTTTAATAGACACCCAGATCCATGTAGATATTTTTTTAATAATGTAACACCGTGATATAAGTACCACAGTTCAAGCAAATAAATTGATTGAATCTGATAAATCCATTTATGTTCATTGAACTGAACCTGAGCCTCGTCCATCGATACACGTATACACCAACCCCCCTACCAACGAGATGGTGAATTCTAAAGTCTTTCTTTTCACAAAACAGAACGCAATTCGAAGATCGGCCAATCAAGTGAATGCGCAACCTGCACAGCTTGTATAGAAGATGATGGTAAAAAAAATAACGTTTGGTGTAAACTTGATTGTAGAAGTAAACGTTCATGTCAGTTCCAAAAGTCCATATGTGGCTTTCTACGTGAACTGGACGTAAATTAGTTTCGATTTTGTAATGTATAGCTTGATGTTATGTGACAGTAGATTCGTAGATAACTAGCAGTTTCCTTTTACTTGTACAATTGTACGTAACTTCACTTCTCATTCTTGTTATTGCTGGATATTGTCGCTTCCTAAACTATTTAACAGTTTCAGGGTTAATTTATTGTACATACAGTACTACTATTTTAATTATGTGCTTCGGCTTTACATTTTTTACTCTTTTTACACTTTATTCTTTTATTTTTAAATAGGCTGACCTAATCTAAATTTAAGCGAAATGATTAATTATGCGTAATAACAACTCTAAATAGATATTTTTAAAATACATTCGGATTTCCGAAGCTTGTCGAATATAGCCGAAGTGCATAATTTAAATAGTACTAATCTAAACAAGTTTCTCACAATAAAAATAAGTAGAAAAAGATTTTTGTTGACATGTTTTGTGTCCATAAATGGCCATCACGCCTTCCAAGCAGCATGGATTTCGATTCTGTAGAGCCTCTATTTCAAAATTGTCCTTGTGTCCCATCTTCCAAGCTTCCAGAGTATATAATATCTCAAGTACGTAAATAAATTTAGTGGTAAACTGACAATGGTCGTTTTTAATTAGAGTTGTAGTTAAGGGACGATTTCCAATTTTTTTTTACTAAAAAATCGGGAATTAATTATATTTTCATTCGTTCGGGGCTTTGCTTAGCAAAATTATGCTGTATAGACGAAATTCACGTCTACGTATTTGTCTAAGCAGTATTCGAATGCATTTTGACTTAGGTTTTCCTATTTTTACCAATATCCAAAAAAATGTCGGTGAAGTTGATTGTGATCAATAATGGATTTTATTGTAAAATTGGCGTAATATTTGTTTTATTAAAAAGTTACAATAATGGTAGTTTCTATATGGTATACAGTGTGAATAGAACGATATTTTTTTTAGAATAGTACAATATAGGCACAATAACTGTAGAAAGTAAAAATAAAATAAAAACTCATAATATTTATATTACTATAAATTTTTTAAAGAAAGAAAAAATTTCGCCCTAGACAGGATTTGAACCTGTAACCTTTCGTCTCAAGCCGACGAATGTTGTAACCAATTGAGCTACTGAGGATTCAAGTCCCGTGGCGAAATTTTTAATTCCTTTCTAACCCGTTAACGAGGGTAGTTATGTCCTATAGATACACAATTCTGAGTACCCACCGAGGGCGAAATTTTTTCTTTCTTTAAAAAATTTATAGAAATTTATCCCAAGCACAGGGCAAGTGCTAAAATAAAAATATATTTATATTAGTTTTGAAATAAACATCCTAGTTTTTAGTAGAGTAGGTAAATTGGGGTCGCAATTATTACCTCAATTAGTATTATTTGTTTGTAACACGTTTGTATAACTCCAATGTATACGCCTATAGGCCCTATTTAGTGTACTACAACCCCTGACTAAACTAACATTTCAAACAGCTAAAGATCTTGTTGACCATGCGAGCTTTGAAACGAAAAATTCGGTTCGATATCGGTCCATCCGTTTAAAATTTATGATGCTATAGATCAGCCTTTCCCAAAGTGGGCGATAACGCCCCCTTGTGGGCGCTGGAAGCCTAGAGGGGGGCGGTATAAATCTTGAAAAAAATGTTTTTTTTTTAACTAGGCGCAACAAATATGTTATTGAGGTTATTGGCAAGAAAAAAACGAGGGGGGGGGGCGCTACAAAACAACTGATTTTCAAAGTGGGCGTTACATGAAATAAGTTTGGGAACCTCTGCTATAGATAAACACACATACAACTGTATATGTGTCTATCTATATGTATCATGTATCTCACATCTAACTTACAACACTTCTCTTTTTTCGGGTAATTAGTTTGGATATCCCCATCCAGATACTGACATATGGTTTTATGTCATAACTCATAAGTTATAAGATAATGAACGAGCAGGCGGTTCTCTCGATGATAAGGGACAACCGCTTCCCACTGGTGATCACTGAAATATCACTGGTGCGTTGCTATCGTATGACCATTTGTATACCACGTGTGCTAGTCTACTGGATGTCTTACCCTCCAGCACAATGGTGAACATTCCATGCGAACTGCTGTATAATACTCAGCCACCTAGTCATTCTGTACATCTTGTTGGTCTCGGCTCCTTTGCAGAATAGACCTTCTGTCTCCTTGCCAGACAGTTCGTATAAGTCGAGCATAGACTTACTGTCACTAACACAATGACATCTTACTAGGTATCATAGCAAATATCAACTTACCTGCTCCTGCCGCCATAATGTCAGTGCTTGCCGATGACGTGTTCCAGTTGGGAGGATAAGGTAGCCGGTAAACTTACGTTTGCTCGAGGTCTAACACCCGGCAGCGTGAATTTCTTACCGTCGGGAAATCCGTCTGCTTATTTGCCTTCCAATATAAAGTAAAGTATTTTCACGCCCATATCCCCGAACAATGTAGGCAGAGGCACAATCAGGGCACCCACGACTAGCCGAAGACATTAAGTACCACAATGTGATAGGTGGCAAGCCTATCGACAACCGGGCACATATCCAATCCCGAGCAACATTATTTTTATTACAAAATTGGTAAAATCACACTTTTTTTTTGCTGCCCGAGCCGGGAATCGACCCCGGGACCTCATAAAGTCAAGTCCAACACTTTGACCGCGTTCTATGCATACGTCTAAGTCTGATATGGTTAGTAATACAAAACTAAGTCAATTATGATTACTGTCGTACACGTAGGCGTTTTAATACGTACTGCGAGTGTGTCTACTAAATGGATGCTGGCAGGACGCTTCAAACGGGGTTCCGATAATTTTAAGCGTATGAAACTGGAACAATACCAAAATAATGACTCTTTTTTATGATAATGGAAGGCAAACAAGCAGACGGATTTCTTGATGGTAAGAAATTCACACCGCCTAGAGACACCAAACGTTGTAATGGTGCGTTGCCAACCTGAGGCCGGGATGTTAGGCTTCGAGCAAATGTAAGTTGATCGGCTACCTTACCCTCCAAACCGGAACACGTCAACGGCAAGCTTTGGACGTTATGACGGCGGTGTTCGTGACGGTAAGCCTGTGCTCGCCTTTTGCGAGCTGCCTGGCAGGAAGGCAGATGGTCTATTCTGCAAAGGAGCCCGGACCAACACGGGGACTTTGTAAATATCTTTTTAATATGGAAAAAGTTGCACTAAAATTTGGTAAGTTGGTTAATACCTAAATGCTTTTAAAAGCATCGAGGTCAGCGTACACGCTAAACTCCACAGAACGCAAGGCTCGGTTTATATTCCTGACGGGGGCAATCGTCTTGAACACAGGCGTTAGTCAGAGCTATAAATTTATTAAAATACATGTAATACTGTAACAAAATTAAACACCCAAATGTAGAAATAAAGACAAATTCGTTCATAACACAATTCTGATTAATATGAAAAATGAGGATTTTTTATTTATGATAGAGGTCAGCTAAAAAGCACATGGCGCTCCAGATGTAAGAGATAATCATGGCCTTTAGTCACAAGAGATGGTACTGGTGCGTAGGTGTCCTATGGCCAGGATGTTAGGCCTATTTTGCAAGTCTACCGGCTACCCTACGCTTCGGTGTGGAACATGACAGTGTCATTATGGCGGCAGGTATGGATAAGGCGGTGATCTTGTTAGTAATGACCTACATTTTCACTAGTGCCTTTCACTTAAGATATGCCTGGCAGAGAGGCGGATGGTCTATCCAGCGGACTCGGATCAACACGGGGAATCGAACCCTAACCTCGTGAATGATCGTTAGATCGGGCGTGTATAAAGGCTTGGCCTTTAACCAACGAGATGGTCAAAATGAATGTATCTTACGTTCACTAAATTTGTTCCGGCTAAATGGAAAGTAATCATCAGTTAGGTACTTTCAGGTATCATTAAAATTGCTATCAATATTTTAATTTGCGCTTTATTGTTTGTAATATAAAGGTTGCTTTTCACTATCTCGCTGGTTGAACAGTGCGTTGTAACAATGACGTCACGCGCTGATTTACACAGATGTAGTAATGTTTGGTTAGGTGTTGTTAGGGTTGTCACGCGTAATAATATCTTCTACTCATTCTTTTCGCCTGTTAAGTGCATTTTCACACCCTCATTATGATGAAACGTGACATGAGAAAATAATGTTCTAATCATGAAAAAATAAATTAAGGATGAGATGACCACGTCAATCTTATGTCATTCTGTGATTACACGGTACTGATTTGCCAGAGTGTGTGAGTATTAGCTGTTGTCATTCTAGACTAGGTATTAGCCATTGTTGTTTCCACTTAGTAGGGATGGTAGTTAGCAAACTTATGCATGAGTTTTAAGATCCTAGTTTCAAGTTGATCATGCACTACCTACATTTAAGGGATTTATAGGTGTTGTTTTTTTTTTAAATCCGTGTGATTTCGCGTGATCATATGAAGAGAAGGGTAAATTGCAGGGAAAATACTTAAAGAAAATAATTTTCCCATATTCGAACTGACTTAATCGCTTGACTTAAGTTGGCTAGTTAAGAATAATGATTACTTGCGGATTGATACCAAACAATAGTTCCATTTTAGGACCTCTTATAATATGTAGATGTACCATACTCCATTTAACCAGTCCTCGGTTGTAATTTTGCTGCGCGCTTACTAGACTTATCACTAGCTATCACTATCTTCTTTCAACGCAATTAACAGAAAGGAACGAAAGACGTTTAATGCTATCAAATTCATTTCTACGTTTGATTTAAAGTATCTTCACACCTGTATCTCTGAACAGGTAGGCAGGGGTGCAACCAGATTGCACACAATCCACCCGAAAAAACCGGACACTTATTCAATCCGCGGCAACGTCGTTTTTATTGGAAAATTGACAAAATTTTTTTGTGGCCTGACTCAGGAGTTGAACGCGTGACCTCATGAAGCCCAACAGCGGACCACAGAGACGATGAGACGTTTAGTCTTTAACTTGAAATATGCTTATTAAAGCCTCAGAAATATTTTGTCTCGTCTAATTTGATTTATCTAAGTTGTTCTATCCCTTTTGTTTCTATTTCATCGGAAGCAGATAGCATAAGCCTAAAATAAGTAGACCATGTGTGTCCGAATCGTCGCCATTATTTGTACTTGTACTAAATTAAGAAGTCACAACCCTAGGAAGTGCAACTTGTGCCTTTTGTTTACCACTTAAGCTGGTTGTTACATCCATTACTACTGTGGATTTTTGTTCTGCTATAATATATTATGTTGAAGCTAAAAGCAGTTTAACTTGTTTTTGTGTTTTAATTTCGATTCCGTGATTCACAACCGTGTAATTTTTATTGTATCTTAAAAATGGTTAGTAAGTAAGTATCTTCACGCCCATATCCCCGAAGAGGTAGGCAGAGGCACAACCAGGGCACCCACAACTAGCCGAAGATATTAAGTCACATAATGTGATAGGTGGCAAGCCTCTCGCCAACCGGGCACATATCTAATCCCGAGCAACATTTTTTTATTAGAAAATTGGAAATACCACATTTACTTTTTGTTGCTCGACCCCATTTGTCAAGATGAAAGTCATTACCAGATATTTCTAATGGTACGAAATTGAAAGTTATCCAAAGGGTAGTACAACTACTATTCTTAGTAAGCTATTCTAGCTTTATTATTTAAGTTCGTGTTAGACTCCTACTGAGAATTTTAATAATTTGTTTAATATCAAAGAATAACGAACGGGGCTTAACTTGAAACCTATAATATCAACTTAAACCTAGGAGTACTTGAATATATGTTTATTTATAAGATTATAGGTAGTGATAGTAGGTAGGCCAAGACTTCAATTTTGGGTCTTGCTGATCTAGTCTTGGTCTTGTCCATTTTATGTCTTTTTTTAAGACGTTCGTAATTGTAAATTTAAAATAATTAATTTACAATCTATTACTAACTAACAAAACATTTTATTTTATTATGATGCTTAAAAATACCCAATAGCGTAAACTGTTAGAAGAACGATTAATCACAATTAATTTCTCATATGTGCCCAAGAATTTATATATCCCATTGAAATTACTGAATATTTTAAATTTCCCTTAAATACGACAGGGAAATTAAAAGTGGCAATAATCTGGAAGAGCCGGTGTAGGCAGTATGCATATTAAGTCTTGGTTATATTCTTGTTTATTCGGTGTAGATCTTACTTGAATAAAATCTTGTTCTTATTTAAAATAAATTTTGCTTATCACTAACGATAGTCTTCTTCTTCTTCTTCTTTCTTTAGGTTTTGGCCTTCACGTTAGTATTTAGCCATTAGTCAAGTAGTAATTTGCATCAAATTTTATATCAATTTCAATTAATTTTAATTAGTCATCAGTCATAAGTCGTCAATAAGTCATGCCAGGCTCTTGGGTAAAACGGTGACCTTTTTTACACAAGCTCATGTAATGAGTTTTAGCGGCAACGAGGAAATATACGATACGCTTATTTTTTCATGATTATTTCATTTGTGCACTTTCACTGAACAAATTTGTACAAAATGCCACCAAAATTGACTAATTTCACTCAATATTAACACGAAATTCAATTATTATAAAAAAACTTCGACAATCTTTTCTCTCGATGGCGCCAAAACTCACTAACGATAGTCGTTAATATGATAGGTGCTAACAAAGAGTATATAAATACTTTTCTATAAATTTTAAAGAAAGAAAAAATTTCGCCCCAGACAGGATTTGAACCTGTAACCTTTCGTCTCAAGCCGACGAATGCTCTAACCAATTGAGCTACTGAGGATTCAAGTCCCGTGGCGAAATTTTTAATTCCTTTCTAACCCGTTAAAATACTATGCAATAAGAGACGGGACTTCCATAGATACATAGCAAACCCGAATTTGTATAAAGTTTACTTGAAAAAGTATAACCCGTATAATTTGAAAGTAAGCCTAAAGGCATTCAGATATAAGGCAACCTGATTGATGATGATTTGGGCGAATAAAAAACATAGCAAACATATTTTTTTATTTTTTGATATGAAAGTTGCGCCAAACTGGGTGCTAACATGAGACTGGGGTGTTGTCTTTTGCATCAGTAAGCTTACCAGCTATCCTACTTCCTAGACTGGTACACGCCAGTGAGAAGCAATGACGTTGTGGTCTGCCACTAATAGGTAAAACGGTGGTGCCAACCCTGGCGAGTCGTCGCAAAACTCAATCACCTAGAAAACGAATCAACTCGTGTTACAGCTGATAATCGCAAAAGTTTATCCATCTTGGAATTATTCATCCGTTCACATACGTGTCTTTCCATAAAAAGCTGTAAAGGGGCCATCACACGATAGGTTTGCTATTATTTCACAAAACTGACTGACCGATGACTTAGCGTGCAAGGCAGTGACTGATGACTGCATGAAACCGCCACTACATTTTTGATCATCATTCAAACGTTATTCATTGACTGGTAACGCTGGCAGCATAAACGACACTACGCACAGAAACTTGGATTCTAGGACAAGTTCTCATGTTATTTAAATCACAATCTGTGATCTCCCATTTCATATGGTTAAACTACTGATTAGTGCTTGTATTGTAGATTTATTAAGTAGTTTAGTAGTGTAGTATTTTATTAAGTTTGAAATTTTCATTTCCGTTCTTTTAAAGACGGCAGCCCTAATGTGCACACAAACGTGGCGTTTATTATACAATTTTTGTAAATCCAAGGTTTGTAAGAAACTTAAACCTGTAATTTTGTTCTTTATGCATAGAAACAGTCCGATATTTTAGCTCTAACTCATATGCTTGTTATTCTGTTGTTCTCGATAATTAGGCAGTTTGTCGTGTTTAAAATTTTTGACACGTAATTTAGGCAGATTACATGACTAATCCTGTGCCTACATCGGTGAACAATGCTTAAAAATTGTAGAGCATTAGGTTGGTAGTAATTCTTTTGTTACGTTTTGAGATAGCGAACAACCAGTCGGTTCTCTTGATGATAAGAGACAAGTATGTATCTTCACGCTCGCATCCCTACACTACTAGGCAGTTTATACACACTGTTATTACTATCACTACATAGTATAAAACAAAGTGGCTTCCTCTGTCCCTATGTCCCTTTGTATGTTTAAATTTTAAAACTACGAAACGGATTTTGATGCGGTTTTTTTAATAGATAAAATGTTTGAAGATGAAGGTTTACATGTATATTTCATAACCATGCGAAGCCGGGGCGAGCCGCTATTAAGTAATAAACCTAACGCCAACCTCATCCAATTCCCGGCAACATAATTTTTATTAGAAAATTAAGAAAACAACATCTTGTTTTACTCAGCCCGGGAATCGACCCTGAGACCTAATTTAGTCAACGCCAACACCGGACCTCATAAACACAGAAGCGATTAATAAACATACTACCCTAACCTCCAGCATGGAACACGACAATACCAATCACTGGCACTACGGTAGCTGTATCAATAACGTTGTTTAGACATAGTAGGTAGGTATCTTGGTTTACGTCGGAATTAGTTTTTTAAAAGTATAAAACGAAAAAACTCACTATGGAATACATTTTCTGCCCTATTAACATTGTAGGTAGGGGCACTGTGTGAAGGCCATTGAAACCGGTTAAATACTACTTCTGTAGTTGAAGTAATGCTTTTAATTTTCATTGCGTACTAATACTTCAGGTTTTTTATGATTATTTAACGAAAACGGCAACGTAATTAGAATTACAAGCAAAAATCATACTATTACGTTTTTATTAATTTCAATGTACATATAATAAGTTAAACTAACACGATTTTTCGAAAAGTTGAAAGTTATTTGTTTGTATTTTTTTTATAAATAACTAGTCGATCATTCGAACCTCGTACCGCCTAATGATGACAGCTAATAACTTTTTATTGTCAAAAATTAAGTTTCGTATTTTCTATGTAAATTTATTCCTTAAAATTTTATTTCTTTGAGACTTTCGAGTCGATATTCTCAAATTTCGCTTAGCAACATAGTTACTTGGCGAGTTATTTTTATATGTTTAGATAATTAAAACTAAAAATATACTTTACTCTTCGGTCATTTTTCAGCAATGGACTCGAGCCAAATTCATTTTAGTTTACTTCTATTGGTCCGATATTTCGTATGTACTTACTTTTTCAAGTAGATGAATTAAATTTATCTGCCACCCTAATTCTTAAATAAGCACTCGACAGTAGCGAGAACTGACATTGACGACATGAAAATAAGATGAATGTACGAATTCGGGAAAGTCCTCATTAAACTCTACTTATGTACGGTTAAAGATTGGTGTCATACGAACCGACACACCTCTTACGAGCTGTTTTGTAGAAAATCTCTTTAAAGTATCTTTACGCCCATATCCCCAAAGAGGTAGGCAGAGGTACTACCAAGGCACCCACGACTAGCCGAAGACATTAAGTCCCACAATGTGATAGGTGGCAAGCCTATCGCCAACCGGTCACATTTCCAATTCCGACCAACATTTTTTTATTAGAAAATTGGAAAAATCCAATTTTCTTTTTGTTGGCCGACCCGGGATTCGAACCCTGGACCTCATGCAGTCAAGTCCAACACCCGTACCGCTAGACCACAGAGATTCTTTAGTCATCTTTTTCTTCATGTTGGTCCAGCACTTGTGGTTCGGAAATCTGCCTCTCTTCCTGACAGTTCTTAACGTGCTGGCGTAGGTTAAAATATATTTCATGACCAAGAAGACCAACAATAGTAGAAGAGTGATGAACAGTGTCTTCTGGTGCGGAGGGTAGAGTAGTCGC
>NJDC01000104.1:143192-163064 GCA_002245475.1 Calephelis virginiensis
TGTTCATAGTTAGTATTGCAGATTTGCTTAATTTGTCCATTTTAAGTTACAAAATATTTATAGTACTAATGTCAAAATAACGAATTTTTGTGTTTTATTTTGACAAGTATTTACATAGATTGACATTTGTCAAAAGTGATCTTTTAAATTGACCCGGCTTTAGTAGTTTATAACGCATACATTTTTGTTAAGTATCACTCAGAACTACCAGTAGGGTTTTAATAAAAATAACGAGGTACCGTCTCGAAACCTATTTTTCGAATAAATAATTATCAAATCACGATATAGTACGTAATAAAATAGAGTCAGTTTTTGCAGTTTCACTGCGCTTTATTTTATTTATGTTATTATTTTTTGTTATAGTAAATAATTCTCTTTTTTACTTATGTTGTAATTTTGCATATTGAAAGAGCATGTAACATTATTATTCGATCATACGAGTTGTACTTATATATACGATGTAGTAGTAGCACCTGTTATCTTACAGGTTTCCTGAGTCTCTTTAGGAGATAAGCACACTATGTATGTACATACTTAATCTCTGTTTGATATTGTTAATTTATTTTGTGTATACATAAGAAGTTAGTAAATTGAGCGGCTCTCCTTAATTTTTTTTAAGTGAAAGAAGCAAGACCCTCATCACTTGGTGTATATAAGATATTTTGTGTGCAATGTGTGTGGAAAAATAGTTTGTTATATACCTAACATATTTCTTACATACCACTTGGCGATTATTTTTAAACAATATGATAAATATACGTAGTTTTCCTCATTTTAGATTAATTAAATGTTTATATATTTTTGTATTATTTATTTTGCAGGCTATTTTTTAAGAATTATGTATGTGTATACTTGTGCTATAAAAATGAGGATGGCGGACGTCGGTTGTCGTTTATCTGTAATTAAAAATACCAGTTATTTTGCATAATTACATGTCCGTTTTTATTATTAAAATTAATAATTAAAATTCAAGTGTGTAATATTTTACAGAGTTTATTTTTCACATAATTAATGTGTTTATCTTTAACATCCTTGCTTTTTTTATTCAAGAAAATACATGCTACTCAGCTGTTTTTTTAATATGTTAGGAGGTTATCTTAACTTCAATTCCTGTATCCTAACTGCCTACTGTATTTCATTTGCATAAAATATAAATGTTTCGTATTAAATATATATATATATATTTATACCTATCGAGCAATTTAGGATAGTAAAAGATTATAGTCAAAATATCCATTCAACACTATTATTATCTAAACTAGGTTTAGTGGCATCGAAAAATCATGTAACTGGTATAACTATATTTAAAAGCTTACAATTAATATTTGTTATATTATTCTTTAAATAAATACGTGATGCTAAAACCCCCCCCCCTAAAGACCCCTTTTTACGAAAATTGCGCCGACGCAGGAGCATGAAATTTGGCACACTTATAGTTTATGTGTAGGTGAAGTGTAGAACGCTAATAATTTTCAATAATAATGCTTATAAAGTACATTAGATCAATAAATAAAACATTACCCACACTACCATGCATTTGACACACACAAACAAATATATTGATGATAACGATAAAAGATCACCGATGGCGCACTAAAAAATTTGGAAACAAAGAAGTTGGTCTTAAGAAATGAAGATGGCGTTCTTATCAACAAGATATTAAAATTTATTATGGTCAAATTCCGACCAACGGGCGACCACTAGTTAACATAATTATACTATTTATGCTAAAGCATAAAGTATAGAGTTCAGTCATTGGATCCGGGCACATACCCAAACACAATTCATAAATAATACTTACATTTTTTTTCAGCCACGGGTTTGCGATTTAAGGACGATTACATCTAGAATTAGAAAAGGAGGTTTTTTTATAAGATTTATATATATATAAATGTGTGTCGGAAGGTCATGAGCTAGTATACCTATTTTGTAGTATCTGTGGTTATGAGTGTCGTCGGTGCAACGTGTGGCGCATCCGCTTGTAACGTCGGAAAGTCATGAACAAAGTATAGTTGTGACATTGTGGTACATTTGGCGCCACAGGTGCATCGGAATTCTCGTAGCTTGTTTCTTTTTGGTCGGTTTATCGGGAAGTCATGAATAAAGTTGCTTCGTTAGCACAACAGGTGGCGCATTAGCAAGTAACTTGTTTCGTATTGGACCGTTTGTCGGGAAGTCATGGAGAAAGTTGTCTCTTTAGCACAACAGGTGGCGCATTAGCAAGTAACTCGTTTCTTATTGGTCCGTTTATCGTTGCCACGTGTATATAAACCCTAGTGCCGCCATATTGCGGCAGACATGCCTTGTGCACGTCTCTCAGTGTTTGGACCACTGTCTAGTACGGAGGTCGCCACCGGTAATAGTCTCTTCCTGTCATAGGTTGACAAAGAGACACTACTAGGTCGCAATTGTTAATTCAATTGGGACCTTGAGGCCCAGGATGTGCGTCATTGGTGGGGGTGCATTATTCGGTCAGCACTCATGTTAAGAGGGGCGGGGTGGAGCCCCGCCCGCTTCGGGGGTCTGGCGTTTGCGTAAGCACGAACACCGTGACGTATTTACGTAGTGTTGTCGTAGTTGCAAGCTTACTCCAATGTTTGATGGTTTGTTTAGTAACAAATGGGTGTACGCTATAGTTGTTTGTGCGTGATTGTGGTTATGTTTGTTAACAGTATAGTGAGTAATTACGTAGCTACTCCATTGTTTATAATTATGATGAGGTTTACGATGTGGCTGTACGACTAGATCAGGTGTTACGGCTTTGTTTTGATATTTCTGAATTATTTACTAACTACCCTCAAGTTGTGAGCTCTCGGTCTACTATTCCCGGTGTTCCCGTTCGGCCCGCGTAAGTGTGATTATCTCTCCGACATTATATATATATAGTATATATTTTAAATTATTAATTTATAATACATACTATTATACTTTATTAATAAGACCAAGTTTTATGCTTCTTCTTTCGCTGTAGTTGCTGTGAAATTGTGGAACGACCTGCCTACCCATATTCGATAGGCTGAGACTCTGTGGAGTTTCAAAAAACTTATTAAAAATTATTACATGGATTTAATTTAATTTTTTTTTCAATTTCATTTATAGTATTCATTTGTTACTGTCTCACTGATGTTGTCACATAAATATTTATTTCTTATATTTATTTCATTCATGGATATGTATTATTATATGTAGTTTATGTATGCCTATATATGTTTATGTATACATATATGTATTTGTGTATTCATGTATGTTTGTATATTCTTATGTAATTGTTTGTGTATTTGTATATTTATATATTGTATATTTATATATTTGTATATTGTATATTTGTATATTAATTTTACTTCGTAATTAAAAATGTATTTTTATTCATACTCTGTAAGTTTTTTTGTAATGATTAATTTTATTTTATTACTTTTATTTTTGCATAAATTATGTCGTAATATTTATTTTTCTCTTTAGTTTTGTTACTTACAAAGTTATTTTGTTCTTGCCTTTTATTTTGTAATTATTCGATTTCCTGTCTTTCCTGGTTGTCTGGTAGAGATTGCTTTGAGCGATAAGACCGCCATTTGTACATTTTTTTGTTATGTATTTTTGTTCGTGTTTATATTGTACAATAAAGAATGAATAACAACAATAATAAAAAAAGACCTAAAAAATTAAGTAAATCCGTCTGCTTGTTTGTCTTCCAATGTCATAAGTAAGGGAGAAATCGCCCTGATTATGCTTAGAGAACCTAGTTGGTTGGAAAGTAACAATAACAAAGTGTGGTTATTACAAGTTTTATTTATAAATTGTAACTAATTTGGAATTCCTTCAGGCGCCGACAGTAACAATACAGAAATTGTCAGTTAACATTTCTTATCAGTACATAATCGTCCTTATTTCTTGCTTTCCAATCCCATTAAAAATACATACAGAGCGACTTTGTTAAGAAAAGGTTTCTTTAGCTAAGTATTTCCTAAAATATCCAATCAAAAGAGTTGCGTAAAAAACTCTCAAAATAAGAGATGTATGATTGTAAAATTGAAAGTAACGTCTGCATGTTGACCTCAACTCAATAAGGTCAAGTAGTGTTCGGGAAACATTGCGAAGGTCATAATTTAATTAGGATACGTTTAAGGGTTGCCAGGCATCAGTTATTTGGGCAAGGGTTGCGACTTATGATGGTTGCCGGACAACCAGGTTGCGAATTGCGACGGCAACGATCCTGTCAGATTTTTACGGCATTTCCGAGTAACCGTATCTTTGCCGACATATTTTGTTAGCATCTTTGATGTGACTTCAAACTAGTCGGCGAATAGAATACATTCATAACGTCATTGCTCGATGTTATTATTCTGTTGTTCCTGTTTAGAGAGTAACCCTATAAACTTAGGCAATAAATAAATATTCTTGGACAAATTACGAAATTGGATCTAACCCTAAAAGTAATCAAATTATTTGCTTGTGATATGTTGTTAGACAACGATACTAGTACCTAGAAATAAATGAATAGATACCAGAATAAATTAAATAAACAATGAAAATATCCGTATCTGTATATCTATGTTCATTACACTGGGAGGGGCCCAGGAATCGAACCCGGGCCGCGCGGTTGCTCGGTGGATTTAGGCGTGCACGCTAACCCCTACCCAAACCTACAGAGGCGGTCTTAAGCTTAATTAACGAGACTTGTCTACAATTCGCCTCTGTCGTCTTTAATTTATAGCTTTATTACTAACAGAAAATCCGTCTGCTTGTTTGCCTGTTTCAGTTTTGTAAAAACGCACATCTGTCAATCATTACAGGATAATGGGCGTGATAATGTGTATTTATAAAGATTAATCTCTTTAACAGGGAAGAGTTTATAATAACTAGCATTAGTATAATATTATAGCTTAATCATCTTTGACAGAACAATTCTCCGTCAGTAATTATCTCCCAAGATTATACTCCAACGTCTCTATAATTGTATAATTAGGGTTGAAATGCTAGTTATTATTCTGCAAATTATTGTGTACTGAAGGTTGCTTCATGGGTTCAGATGTAAATATACAGAGGGTCCTATGGGTTTGAGCTTTGAGAAGGCGCTATATTATTATTTCAGTTTGAAATAAACAATGTCGTAAAATTGTAGAAATATGGGTCGTAGAATAATTTATAATTTGTAATATTATATTATTAGTCAAAATAAACTGGACATATTAATTTTAGTAATTAACAAAACAAGGCAGTAATACGATAAACAGGAAAATTGTATCGACCTTTGATACGCCAGCTGGTGATATTAGATGCATACTGAAGGATAGCACACACTTGGACGGGCCGGGTGTGTCGCAACTCAATAATCCGCCTAGATCGCTTTTTATACATTTTTTTATGGAGCAACGCACACTATTGCGGGCCGCGGTGGATTTTGGCGTGGCACTCCGCGCGCTGTCCCTGATGGGGCTTACAGTCACCATGGAGAAGAGTAAAAAGGATATTAATAATGTGACTAGAAGGCAATGACGTACTCATTCCTTAAAGGTCGGCAACGTATTTGAGATACTCGTGGTGTTGCAAATGTCCGTGGGCGGCGGTGATCACTTTCCATCAGGTGACCCACTTGCTCGTTTGCCTCCTCTTGTATAAAAAAATAATGTTAAAGTTTTATAGGACTACTACCTGAGGCGCCACTTTCCATAACTGACGATTTTAAAGTATAGCTGTCACTATTATTTTTACTCTAATCTTTTGGTACTTAGTAACAAATCCTTGAGTATGCGTTGCAATGCGATACGTCCCAAACCGAGACTCAACAGTGTGCGCTATCCATAAAGACACTTACTATACCTAATTTATGCGCAGTAAGACTAAGAACTCACGGTGTGGTTTTTACTCGCGCCCGCGGCGGTTGAGGGCCCGTAGATTCCGTAGAACGTAGATTTGTATGCAAAAAGTAAGATCACATTTCACGACGCGATTTTCACCCGCAGCGCCTGCGGTTGTTTGCGGTTCCCGCGAGCGGTCGTCTGCCCGTTAATCGTGCGGGCGGCGCTTTCTCACCGCCGCCTCGCCGGGATGCGACCGCAAGCTCTGCGGGCGACCATTTTATACTATTTGTACTAATTATTTAACCGCAACCGCCAGCCGCGCGATAATCAACCGCCAAGTTTGCGGGCGATAATTTCAACCGCGTCGGCTGCGGGACCGCAAAAATTACCCGCCTCGTGAGTTTTGAAATAAATCGCAGAACCGCGACCGCCGCGGGTGCGATTTTAAATCGCTCCGTGAGTTCTGTCTCTTAAACCGCACAAAACTAACTCCAATTAAAAAAAAACAAAAGTAAAAAAGTAAAGTATCTCTAAGCCCATATTCCCGAAGAGGTAGGTAGAGGCACAACTAAAGCACCCACGACTAGCCAGACACCAAGTCCCATAAAGGACTAACTCTGAATTATGACCTTCCTTTTAAAACCGAAGCATCAAAATCTATTCTTTATTGACCGAATAAACTCATAACACAATAAAACTTATCCTTTTTGGAGTCGCTTAAAATTAATATGACCCACAGAACAATATTACTCACAGAGAAGAATTGTAACTACATATACAATAAATGGAACCATAGCCTTATACAGCTACGAGACAGTGGCGCCCCGTAGGTATAGCAAACGAAAACTACTAGGAACGGGATTCTTTTTATATTTAATATTTAAATACTTTTTAATTTCTAGATAAAAAAAAACAAATTGCCACTAAAATTTAGAAAACTCAATATCGTTTATTCAACTTACAAAAAACACTTATATACGCGAAGGGTACAATAACATTACAATAAGTAGAAATTTTAGAGGCAATTATCAAATAAGGCAATTATGTCATGCAAAGAAAATAAGTAAAACAGAAAATGTTTTTTAACAATTTAATTCTTAATTTTTCTAACATTACATCAATAGTTTTTTTTGTGTCTGATGCAAATGCAAGAAAACAGTAGGAGCAGGTTAGGAAATCTGTTATAAATCACATTCATGTCTTCATTTGGCATTTTTGTATGATCGTTTACGGACATTTTAAACAAAATTCACCGATTTCGCCCTAAAGTATTCTGGCGTAACTATAATTCACCGAACGTCCTTTTGTAAAAATATAAACACTTGAGACCAGTAAAAACACCGTAATCTTTAAATTGGAATGATGCGGCGACATTAGAACTCACTTAACACAAAATATCGTCACGAATCAATTAATGTATTTGTAATAATGGCGGCTTCGGATTTCAAACAAACTTGCAAGTCTGTGTGACCGGTTAAGTCAAATAAATAATATGAAAAATCAGCAATTACCTAAATAATTGAATGAGCTTTTTATTAAAATGTAACGAATATATTATAAATAACAATATTTTAATAACACATTTTAATAACAATATATATTAATTTTTTGGTAGTGCAGCCTATAGCAGCACACACACATGCAAACATTTTGTATGTGTTAAGTGCGAAAATACGTCTATACAAGAAACAGGATCCTGATATAACCCAAACATTATTTATGACATTGCTATTGGGTATATTTAAATTGCTTGGGTTGCTATTTTATGACTGTGATTTCGAAATACCTGCCTATAAGAAATATACTAAATATTTCTTTCAAAAATTAGGATTAAAATACCCGGGGTTTGAGGCTGTCAAAAAACATGCAACTTGATTCCGTCGATTGTTGAAATATTTCGTTTTTGTTCAGCACAATATGTTGTATAACACTTTTGAAATATTTTGAACACTTTCTTTAAATTTCAGGTACATGAACTGTCGCCAGAGAAGTTAAAGAATCGCGAAGTTGTACACATCGACATCGCGAATGACCCGTTATCTTCCGCGGATTACAAGCCGGAGACGGATCCGACGAAATTCAAGTCGGTCAAGACAGGCCGCGGTCCGCTCACCGGTCCCAACTGGAAGAACGACGTCAACCCCGTCATGACGTGCTACAAACTAGTCACCGCCGAGTTCAAATGGTTCGGCCTTCAGGTTTGTACCTCTTGGCATTCTATTGGCTCAGTTCTTAATGGCTAATGTGCTGCTAATCTCGCGGTTTTTACAACTTCACCGTATTTTATGGGCCGAACAGAATGCACAGCCCCAGACATCATTATTTAGATGGATTGGACTGTTCCCAACAACGTCAGCAACAAGGGCAACTGGGATTGGCAGGCCACTCGGCGTTGGGCTCCGGGTGGGTAAGAAATATTTGAAGAAGATGGAGATGAAGTGTAGTGTTGTGTGTGTTTTTATTGAGATTGGGTGGGAGACTCACGTTGGCCGCCATGATTAGATCTGAAGGATCCGATAATTTTGACTGATTAAAACGCATAGACGACGTCTTCCACGAAGTTTTCCCTTGTTGCTGACGTTGTTGGGAACAATCCAATCCATCTAAATAATGTGAAAGCAAGATATTAGTCATTTCAAAAAAATGCTTGTTCCCGTGACGTGATGACGTTCAATCCCTTTAGTTTGAGGAAGTTTTAGCATATAGATTAGCATTAGTTCGCACAGCATTGAAATTCAGATTTCATCAGCAATTATTTTATCAGAGACTAGCTGCTACCTGCGGCTTCGCCCGCGTTTTCACAGAAACCCGGTGTGCGATCGGGATTAAAAATAGCCTATATGTTAATCCAGGTCAAAATCTATCTGTCTTCCAAATTTCAGACAAATCCGTTCAGCCATTCGAGCGTGAAAGAGTAACAAACATCCATACATCCATATTTACAAACTTTCGCATTTATAATATTAATAGGATTGAGTAATTTAATGAGATTATTCTGTTTACTTTTTGACATTGTACTTGACTTAATTTAAAGAATGGAACGTATTTTAAGATCTTGTTAACAAAATTGTATTTCTTTTTCCAGAGTAAAGTTGAAAACGTCATCCAAAAATCGGAGCGACGATTGTTCACCATATTCCATAGGTATTTATGAATTTAATGTGTTATTTATATTTTAATTAAATTAAAAAAAAAACTAAACAAACATTAAATATAGTGATAATTCCTCTGACCTGATTTCAAGCGTTTTTGTTTATGTAAACTTAGTACGTGCTGTGCTGCAGTAGTACGAATATTTCAAAATTAATTTTCTGTTTCAGACAAGTGTTTTGCTCAATGGATGACTGGTTCGGCATGACAATGGCCGACATCCGAGCTATCGAAGACCGTACCAAGGAAGAGCTCGAGAAGCTCCGCAGGGAGGGCGAGGTGCGCGGGATGCGGGCTGAAAACGAGTAAGCCTCTTGTGCGCTCTCCGTGTGCGTTGCGTGCGAGTGTGAAGGCGACGAGCGCTGGTAAATATCCTCATTTACCCACAAATTGGGGTAATTTTAACTTCCCTGTACAATATGTTCTTTGAATATGTTAACGTTGAAATGTATTTCTATTGTTCATTTTTTGGAGAGAGGAAAGAGGCCGCGCTATTTATTGGTCGAAAACAACAACTTGCTATTGTCATATCTTGACACGTGATATCGTTGGTTAGTCGTAGATGTACGCGTTGCAGTTTTTATAATTAGGTATTAACTCTTACTGGCTTATTTATTCGTCCACTGTTGAAAATTGCCAGTAAATAAAATAAATTCTCCTATACATTAAGTTTTAAAGTACGCGAGTTAATATGCGCGTTAGATTTTCGGTCATTCTCGATCGTGCGTCCCTCTCCCTCTAAAGCAATAAGAGCGAATGAAATATAACATTTTCTGTAAACTTCATAACGTAAATGAGTTGTAATTTGTGCCAATTTGTAAATGTTAATTAAAAAATCAAATGTATTGTATATGTTCCAAATATGGTTATTTTAATGTTGAATTCAACTACAATGTGTTTGTATAAAGTATAGAATGGTGATTGTCATGTTGACTTGAACTGGCACAAATTTTTATTGGACGAATGATTCGCCATGGACTTCAATCCCCTTTAGGTTGTTTATGTAAAAAGTATTTAAATTATTAAAATAACATACTACTGCGAAAACTTATAGCTAAATATCAAATGTTTCGCTCTTTAAAAGTTTGTGTGGATTTATTACAAATATATAAAATATCTCTTAAACGCAACACTATGTAAGTAATAAGAAAACTTACCATATAATAGGGAAATATTAAAATTATATATTTTTTTAAATGTATATGAGTTCTTATAAAACCGCGCTCTTCGCCCCCCAGTAATGTCACACTTGCAAAATGCCCAAGCCTCAAACTAGATTGTAAGTTATACAATTGCTGGCAGTTGTTTAACTTTAAAGCCAATTATTCACGAAACTTTTGGGATTTTTAGTGTTAAAAACGTTGCTATAGTTATTTAGATAGATTATGAATGTCAACAATCTCGTTGGAAGCGAGGGCATGTTAACACCATTAGATAATAATTTCATTGAGATGTGGTATATAGATATTTATATAATAATAAGTCTTATGTAGTCAGTGGTTAAAGGTAGTATCGTTGTTACCTAACAATCGATTTAAATTTTTTGGACAAAGTACATTAGCAACGATTCGGACATATAATGTGTTTTAGAACGGACTTTTAAATATTTCGCTGTTTTAAACAAATATTGTATTAAGATAACCCTGACTAAGGCAGGTGTTTTTGGCTGTTGTATAAATAGAATCAGAGAACAGAGAAATATAGTAAAAATCGGTATGAAATTTATGGGCCTAAATAAATAATATAAAAACACAACCTAGTCATTAATGTAGACAGTAATGTACTAGCAATCTTTATTAAAATAGACCATGAATAGTTATGAATAAACTAAGGAGCAGTATTATAAAAACAATCTTTATCGAGTGATTAATATTCTTCTAACTAATTACAAACTAAAAGGGAAGTCGTTGCATCTAAAGTGTATTGTTATTAAAATAAAAAATAAGTATTCAAACAGAATTTAATATGAATTAAAAAATAAGTGATGTAAAAATCTTTTTGGGAATAATAATAAAAATGAGGCTAGGACTTTACAAGATCGAATTTAGTTTTATTGAACATTTAACAATATCATTTTAATATAGACATAATGCCTTTAAATATGTATACTTTAATAAACAAAGAATATAATATTACTAAGTGGTAAATTTGTAACAAGAAGTGAGCATACCAACACACTGGTATTATATAATAAAGTAACAAATAAAATGAAAAACGGTCAAATTACTGGTCATACTTATATTTCTCTGTTCTGTGTATAGACCTACGTAGATACACTATTACAGAGGCATTTTAGTTGAGTTATTGGAAAATATTGGTGCAATATTTTTAACAGTGAAACTCCTAGATAAATGGTAGCTTGGTTACTTATTTATTACACAAATGTTGCAAGATGAATACACTTACTAATAAGGTATTAGGAAAAACGGTACGGGATTTAGGTTCAAGTTGCAACATTCACGGAATGTGTATGAGTTTATTTGTTGGTTAACAAATCAGTATTTTTAATATTTGTGTGACATTCCAGTTTGTATGGCTATGTGGAAAATAGGTTCATATGTTTGGAGCTCTCTTTCTAGGATGGTATGGCTAGTGTTAGTATTGAGGCTAAATATAAGAAAACGAGGATTCCAGTAATAACACCAGAGTAGCAAGAACTATATTTAAACACATATTTGTAAGTCTTTAAGACTAAGAAACTTAATTATATTAAAATGCAATATTTAAAATTTAATACTCCTTTTATTTGATACCCATATCATAAGATAATATATATATATATATAAGTTATGAAGCCGCCATTTTATAGTATCCGCCATGTGGGATTTAAAATGGCGGTATTGTATTCATCGCGTGTGACATAAACTTGATCGGCGCACTAAAATATGGGTGATTTTTAAACAAAAAAAAAACATCGTTTTTAGTCACAACATAACAGAAGAACTAAAGGTTTTGACATCAAAATGAGAGTGAATTAAAATGCTTTAACAAAAAATCTTGCCATTTAAGATCCCTGTGCTTAGAAACAAATCAAAACAAAACGAACAAATAAATATATTCATTTTCTAACATATTCAACATCTATTTCTTTAGTTTTATTAACTTTTTAAGAATTTTAAGAGGGTATATTATGTTTTCGTAATATACGGGAAGTTTTTATCTCGTAGCCTCGATACTAAAATCAGTCATAAAAACGTCATCATACATAGTTTCATAATTACAGAATCAATAACATTATGAATTATTTTGTGGTCGATTTAAATAATGAAATAATTACCCTGTATACTCAATGGCTAATTAAATGTTTAATTAAATTTATTACATGTTATTTTATTTTTTCTGAAAAATGTGTATTTATGGATTGATTAAAAATACTCATAGAAACATGACTTTCCAAGAAGGAAAACAATTGATCTACTGATAAAATACAATCTATAAAACTGAGTGCGTGGCTAGATAATTTTATATATTACTCAGTTTGAAGCAAGAACTTGTTAAAAGGAGAAATATTCAGGATCTTACATAATGGCTTAAGGCTAGGATATTCGAGCGCTGTTGGCCAGTACGCGCTACGCAACAGTGTGGAGATTTTGTTATTAAATGGTAAAGTAAATGAAAAAGAAAATGTTTAAATGTCATTACCTATTTTACTGTATTTTTTGTAAATTTGAGTTTGACAAATTTCAAATAAAACCTGAAAAAAAAATAACTCATTGCTTTCGTAATTTTTATGATTGAGTGAGTTACAAGTATCGTGTTTTGAGTCATTAATTAATCCAGAGCGATTATTAAGCTACATTCTCATCAAAAACAAGCATATTTGATGTTTAAAAATTTAATCAAAGTAAGGTAATTTTTGAATATCCTGACCTTAACCGTGAATTTGTGCTATAAACAGGCACATCAAATGTTTCGATTCTTATTTTTTTTATTTAAAGGATATAAATATATATTTCTTTATTTTAATTAGCGTTTGAGGAAATGGGGTTTTATATTTGGAATGCTATGTGGCCACTTTTATCGGTTGAGTGATTTTAGAGGCAGACCAGTTACTGTGGATTTCTACAAAAGTCGCGATTTTTTTAATCAAATGGAGAGTTAATTTCGATAAATTTGTATTAAAAGAGTTCTGACTACTTAATAAATGCAAGGTTTGCCTGTTCGTATGTATGTATTTCTTAGTTCAAATAGGTATTAAATCTAAGGGCTTCATGTAAATTTCATTATTTAACTTTATTTATGCTTTTAGCATCGCTTAGCGCCTTTTAGTTTTGGTTGAGTTTTTATATATTTTTATTGCATTTGCCGTACTTAATTTTTTTCGACCATCCAAAGACCATGCGGACTTACGTAATTTTTATTTAAATAACATCCGTTGTATAATACTGTGTAACATAATACATACGTTCCGTAAATAGTATTGTAAATCAACTTATGTATTGCTTTACGAAAATCGCTTTAAATTGTTTGAAATCTACATTTACCAGTTACCAAATAAAAATTAAGTACACAAATAATTTGTTTATTTTAATGTGTTATTACACAACAGACACAGTTGTTTGTTTTTCATCCTTTTAACCTAATATTGTAAGACTGTTTTACATATTTTTGTGTAAATAAAGGCGCGGGTACACTTATGAACAAACCTATGCTAGCAAAGCGAAAGCGATGCAGAAGGCGACACTTCCAAAGTGTAGATAAGTATGGCACCTTGCACTGTGCACACCTACGCGACCGCGACACGGGAAAACGGCGTCCGCAGCGCAGGTCACATGCGACTTGTGGTGAAGCGTGCTAGCGTATTCGACTATTACGAGTATATCTAGTTATTTTCATTTTTAATTTCATAAGAAATTCAAAACTGTCGCGATAAAATATATAACATAATAAAAATATAAAAAAAAACAGATGTTAAGTTGACCAGCTTATTGGTCAAGTGGAAAGTGCAAAACTCGAGTTCATTCAAGAGGGTGTCTGAATACTGACAGGAGCATACATTTGTGTGATGAACATAAATGTCTTTATTTCTGGGTCTGGATGGTAACAAGTGCTTCTTAATATTATTATCGTATAATATAGATAATGTTGTGGTTAGGCATAAACTGTGTAGTTTATTCAGAAACATATTTTATTTATTTGTAAACTAAGACGTGCGACTAAGGTGCCAACTGGCTAAAAATGAAGTTCGCGGTTCGCACTGTATACCTACCTAGTCGTGTAATGTATGTAGTCGCGTAGGTGTAGACGAACGTCAGTTTTGCGTTGTAGTCGCTCCCGCTTCGAGTCCCGCCCGCTTGATGTTTAGGTTTGACCGCTCGCGCTGCTAGTGTGCGGAGCGTTACATTTATGACAAATTGTTTTTGAATGACATTGGTTTTGAATAACGACTCTCAATACGAACTACACTACTCTCCCTTTGTTGGTCCGGGTCCCTCTGCAGAATAGACCACCTGCCTTCCTGCCAGGCAGCTCGTGAAACGCGAGTATAGGCTAACCGTCACTAACACAGCACTTTCGCAGCGACTCGCCTGGATTGGTACCACCACCCTACCTATTCCTACCACCATAACGTCCAATGCTGTTGACGTGTTCCGGTTTGGAGAGTAAGGTAGCCGGTAAACTAACTTTTGCTCAAAGCCTAACATCCTGGCCTCAGGTTGGCAACGCTCTATTGCCACATTTGGTGTCTCTAGGCACCGTGAATTTCTTACTATCAGGAATTCCGCCTGCTTGTTTGTCTTCCATTATCATAAAAAAAACTACGACCATGGGCATTTCGCACATGCGACCATACCTATTAGTGCAACACTATTTGTGGTAAAAGTTCTCAGGTGGGCACGGCCACCAGGCCCCATGGACATGACCACGTCAACGATATCCCCGCACACGCGTAATCAACGGCGTTGCCCATAATTATTTCCGACATCTCATTGGCAGCTATTTGAGGTGGAAACACCACAGTTTAGATCACTATCATTTTTGGTTATTGTTATTTACTCCTTTCCCCGTGTTGGTCCGGGCTCCTTTGAATGATAGACCATCTGCCTTTCTGCCAGGCAGCTCGTAAAAAACGAGCAAAGGCTTACCGTCACTAACACCGTGACATCTGACTAGGTGGTAGAGTTTCGCAGCGACTCACCCGGATTGGTACCACCGCCTTACCTATTCCTGCCGCCATAACGTGTTCGGGTTCGGAGGGTAAGGTAGCCGGTAAACTTACTTTTGCTCAAGGCCTAACATCCCGGCCTCAGGTTGGCAATGCACCATTACCGCCTTTGGTGTCTCTAGGCGGCGGGAATTTCTTACCATCAGGAAATCCGTCTGCTTGTTTGCCTTCCAATATCATAAAAAAAACTAAGAATACTTTACTGTCACTTTATATCTAACCAAAACTGGCGGGAGAAACTTCATTCAAGTGAAAGTTTATGTAGATCAGAGGTTCCCAAACTTATTTCATGTAATGCCCACTTTGAAAATCAGTTGTTTTGTAGCACCCCCCCCCCCTCGTTTTTTTCTTGTCAATAACCTCAATAACATATTTGTTGCGCCTAGTTTAAAAAAAAACATTTTTTTCAAGATTTATACCGCCCCCCTCTAGGCTTCCAGCGCCCACAAGGGGGCGTTATCGCCCACTTTGGGAAAGGCTGATGTAGATGTTTGTTCAAACGCAACTGAACAGATCGCATAGAATAATATGACCACAGAATAATATATACTCTTCGAGAATATGACCGCCCGTGATGTTTGCCTGGCCTGTGGGTAGTTCGCAATTTCACATTTTTGAAACATAATAATATTCCCGCATCATAACTCTGCTTACCAAAGTTTGAACGATTTTCTTTAGCACCAAGTTAAAGCTTGGATGTTACATGTACCCTCTCATAGGAAAATGTAATACAAATAAGCTTTGAAAGATTTTTAGGAATTTGCTTCCAGACTTGAGTAAAAACAGACGACTGGGCGCCGTATCCTGCTCCTTTCACGCTTAGTGTGCACGCGAACTCTCGCTCTAACAGAAAATTATACAAAAGGTCCATCAGGCAAATTCAAACATAAATAACATAGGTAACAATTTTATTTAACACAAAATTAAAACACATTTGAAGGAGAGATCATTATTCTTAACAAATACGTAGTAGCAACGAAATATATTTGTATTATGGTCCTTTTGTTCTTTTTGTATTAAATTTCATATGCCAATAAAATTTCCACATTATCCGTATAAAATGTACTTTCAAAGCGTGAATGATAAATATGGTATTAGCAAATAAAGATCAATCATCAACTTCAAGTTCCAATTCAATATCAGCCAAGTTAATCTTTCGAAGAGTATTTATAACCATATATCTCGAAAAAAATACATAAAGGTACCTAAACCACACCATTTGACTTTTATGCTGTTTCATAGCTCGCACTATACGTCGACTTTCAGTCCATCGAAGGAAGTATCTGAAAAATATAAAATTTTCATTGGCGTTGAATGAATCTTGGATTTAAATTTACGTTAAAACAGCAGGTTATACAATTTCATATCTTTGTTAACCTTTATGTCCCAAAAAGATCTCTAGTTGAAATGACTGTTTTTTAACTAAAAATATTAATGTCTATATTTTTATGTTTATTGTTTATACATTATGTATTTGATGCATAATATAAGTAATAGTAATAATATATAATAAGTAGTATAGTAATAGAAAATTTAATTTTACTATACTTCACCTTTTTGAAGATAAAACAAAACTTAATGGTAAATCAAAGAACCCCCAGTATTTTCTGAGTATATTAACGGAGTCCAAAGTGTACACTGTACATTCTGAAAAAAAAAAACAACTATACTCATTATGGATATAGAAAATATTATTAAATACAAAAAATCTGTTTAACAAGAAAAGAAACAACAAAATTGTTCGACATTTAATAAAGAATTAATATTAGAACATTGATGATGTAATAAAATGAATGCTTGTGTGGTTTATTGCTCCAGTTTTGACTTCAAGAAGTTCCAAGTTTGATGTTGTGTCTGGCAAACAGAAGAAAATGTGTTTTTTTAATAAATGCCAAATTTATAACTGTTTTTGACTTTACCTAAAAGTACAATTACTTTTAGGTAAATTCAAAAAAAGTTATAAATTTTGAATTTTTTTTTCTTTCTTTATGATATTTCAGCCTTGTAGTATTTTGTTACTTTTAATACTCAACTTTATATAAATAAATTAACAAATTTTAATTCAGTATTTAATTAATTCTTCTTCTTTTATAAATATGGCTTTCAATCATCTTTCACAACTACTTTGCCAATGTCAAGTTAGTTATTTCTTATACAGTCATTAGTCACTATGTACAAAGTCATGTCAGGTCAGGGTCTTGAGTAAGCAGTGGCTTCGTTACTCAAGCTCATTTAGTGAGATTTGATGGCAGCGAGGAAATAGAAGTTACACTAATTTCTTCATGATTATTTCATTTGTGCGCTTTCCACTGAACAAAATTAATCTAATTCCCACCTAAATTAACCAGTTTCACTCCATATGAACAAAAATTCAATAATAATGAAAAAATTACGACCACAATCATTCGTGATGGTGCCAAAACTCTTTTAATTTGTTATAACTGTATAAACATGTAAATTATTATTGAAACTGCAACCAAGTCAATTTTGTATTAAAAATCTTGACTGTTAAAGTAATGTATACAAGAATTAATAGCTGTTAAAATTACTTACTTTTTGGCATATTTTTTTCCACAAACATATAAGCTACAGCATAGAACACAGCAGAATGGTTTGGGTGTGAGGAAACACCGTTTCTATCAAATGTGACTAGAGTGTCTATATCTAGAGCTTCTAATTGATGTTGTATTAATTTGGCTATCACTGGCACTGGCCACTGTGCCTTTGGATCATCTTGTAATCTCGTATCATTGATGAGATATATGTTACAATCTGGTACTCCAAGTTCTTGACAAGCTTTCCAAAGTTCACTCCTCCGTTCATGACCCTTGCCTTCAAAATTACCTGGAAAGCTTTCAATCATTATAAAAGTTATAATGTTATGTGTACAATTAAGATGATTATTATTAGTTTTTCAAACTTATCATGAAAATAAAAAATATTTTAAAGATATTTAATCATTGTTACTGTTAATTAACATATTTAAAAAACCTTACTTTATTATTACATATACACCTATATATTAAAGTCACAATCATCACATGATTGAGTCAGTTGCAGTAGATAAAGAAAAGGGCCCCGAAATATATGTTACCTACAGGACTATACACGGTTAATCCTACTCTGGTGATGTCAAGAGTCTCCGAAACCGGCGTGTTTGTATGAAAAGGGTAATAAATGTGGAGGAAGCCAGAAAAGTCTGCAAAGTTTCTGAGCCTGATACTTTCTGCCTATCCAGTAAGGGATTTGACATGAAGATATGTATGTATACTCAGTAATACAAAGAAAGAATAGAAGTGTCTAAAGATAATAATACAAAGTATGGCAATCAGGGACGCATAGGATTTAAAAATTGGATGGGTTCAAACTAATTCTTACCATTACTTAAACATAGAATATAAACTTCTGCACCCTGTTCACACAATCTATAGATTGTAGGTCCAAAAAACATACATTCATCGTCCGGGTGTGCAACCACCAATAACACTCGTTTGGCACCAAGTGAACCTCGAATTCTTGTAGGAAGTCTCCTGGCGTAGCGACGATACACAATACAGCACACACAAAAATAACTTAACAACCAAAAACTTATATATAATATGAAATTTCTGATATACACAAAAGTATCTGCTAAGAATTGTATATAAAAATTGTAAATAATCTCCAATTTATGAGGTGCAATAACAAATAACATTTCTGACTAGAAGAAATTATTTAAGATTTTCATAGGCATTAGGCAGCGATATGCAATTTTATGGTTTTTATTAATAAAAATGTAAGATAAACATGGTATTTATTTCAATATAATTATGAAAATAATAAAAACATTTTTCATAGCAACATTAATCTTGTCATCACTCATCAACTGACACCACAGACCAGTGCTACCAACTCCTAAACGAATATAGCCCTAAAGTTAACATTAAATGACCCTAAATAGCCCTAAGTGAAAAATTAAAATGCCCCAAAAAAAGCCCTAATGTCTACTTAGCAAAGACTTTGTTATAAGAGTTTCCCGTTTCATAAATATTAAACGATATTTAACATATCACATCTAATAAATTGTTACTTAAACTTTGATCAGTAACGATTTTCCCTCGTCTATTCTACAAAGGAGCCTGGACCAACATGGGGAAACTCGTACAACAGCTACATAGAGTTGGTGCTAGATAAAAATGTGCGCGACAAAAGTTAGTAAAAGATGTCTTAATTTAGATTATACGATTTCCTTTAAGTTGTATATAACATACCAATACTTATCGATTTTTATAAATCGCTAGGGTACATAAATACATATTTCTGTTGGCAACATTGGCAGCGCCCTCCACCTACTTTTCGCTCGCAAATTTATATTACGGCAGGGCTTTTATTATTTCTACCAACGCATAATGTAAATTTTACTTGTTTCGGTCTGTCAAATTCGTAATTTATGAAATAATTATTAAGGCTCTAAAAAAATCCAATGTTTTTTGTGTCCTAAAAAAGGCCCAATATGCATATTCTGCCCTAAATTTGGGGCTAAAAGCCCTAAGTTGGGAAGCCTGCCACAGACCAATTAGAGTAGGTAGGTCACAGAGTAAAGTAAGCATATGGAAATAGAGAGCCATCTTACGGATTTTTTATGTAAATAAATTTGAAGCGCCATCTTTTAATCTGAACAGGAACTCACCTTACATGTACATTTGTGTGTGTATCAAGTATTTTAGTTGCGTATGCATTACTACGAGCTTGATTTCCATACAAATGTGTATTTACAGA
>NJDC01000104.1:164286-182854 GCA_002245475.1 Calephelis virginiensis
AATAGCTCGCGACATCGCAAAGTGATAAGTGAAACTGTATGGACCCGAGCCACTTAGACAACTTATTGTTTCTGAAAAGTTTAAACACTCAACACTAGAAAACACAAATTATATAAACGCCTCTGTGGTCTGGTGGTCTGGCGTCGGACTTGACTTCTTAAGGTCCCGGGTTCGACACCAGAGTCGGGCAAAAAAAAATTGGAAATTTCGTATTTTCAATTTTTTTTATAAAGATAATGATGCCTGAAATTGTATATGTGCCCGGTTGGCGATAGGCTTACCACCTATCACTTTGTGGGACTTAGTCTTAGTAGGGCTAGCCGTGGGTGCCCTAGTTTTGCCTTTGACTACTTCTAGGGGGATATGAAGATACTTTTACTGATGTTATTTTAAAACATTGTATTAATGTTAACAATAATAAATGTCTATTTTAAACCAGATATTTTGACTAAATCGTAAATGTTTCATTTCATAGTAAATTTTTAGTAGTTAAAAACGATAGGTCGATAAATAAAGTGCTTCTTTATTTTCTGTGGTTGGTTTTGAATTGTAAATCGATTTAATAGACTTAGAGACTTTGGTTTCTTGTTTTTTAAAATTAATTTATCCTTTCTGGAACCGTTTTCTTTGCTTTTTCAGAATTTGATTTAAGTATCGATTTTTATTGCTTGCTTTTTTAGAATCGATATAAGCATCGGTCTTTTCTGGAAACAATCGCCACCACTAATTCTAAGTTTGACTTTTGACGCAATGTTCCCAGTACTGCTAAACAAAATGTACCTGTATATTTTGTATATGGCAATAGTCATTAAGGTAATATTAATTGAAATATATATGTAACTATTTGTAATAAATAATTTTACATAGTTAATTAATTTTGTTTAATTTTTTTTTTATTTAAAAACAAACAAACAAGTTTTATTATAGTGCCACCTACAAAGGTATGGATAACTAATTGCACATTCATTTACTTCTGTTGTTTGAGTTCAGATTAACTGATGGCGGTACTTTTGCATTAACTTGTCAACTACCCTAAATGGCCCCCCCCTGAGGTAGGTACTACGTAATTGACATTAACAACCACTGACGACTGACAAGGGATAATTTTTTTTTAATAATTTTATCCCAGTCGGGGAAAGGCAAAGGATCTGTGTCCAAACAGCCACGTCTTCCGTATTGATAAATCTTTTTCTTGTTATATATTTTCAATTTATGTCTTCCGTATTAATTCCTTATTTCAGTCATTACTCACTATTTACACAGTCTTGACAAGGGATAATATCAATGACACCAAAAACATTTTTATTATTTACTACTTTTTTTAAGTTTTTTTCCCCTTTCTGTGGCGGGCAAAGACTTTTAGGCCATGCTGCCACGTTTTCCGTATTAATTAATTATTATACAGTCATTAGTGACATGTCTTTCATATCAATTAATTCTTATACATTCATAAGTCACTATTTACAAAGTCACGTCAAGGTCTTGAGTAAAGCGGTAGTCACTTTACATAACCTCACTTTGGGAGATTTCGCGGCAGCGAGGAAATTCACGATACACTAATTTCTTAATGATTATTTCATTTGTGCACTTTCATTGAACGAAATTAAACTTATCGCCACCAAAATTAAATAATTTTACTCATAATTTAAACTAAATTCAATAATTGTGAAAAAATTACGACTATCTTCATTCATGATGGTTCAAAGTTGTACCATCGCCACCTAAATTGACTAATTTCACTAAATTTAAACATGAAATTCAATAATTACAAAAAAATACGACCATCTTAATCATTGACCTCTAAGTCCTATTTCTTAGATCTTCTTTCTTCATTCACGATGGAGCCAAATCTCCCTAATTATTATATATTAGTTGATTTGCCTCTTCTGGGGCCGGCTAGGATCTTTAGGCTATGGCCACGTGTTTCGTATTAATAAATTCCTTTATTTTCAGTTATAAGTTATTATATACAAAGTCATGTCAGGGTCTTGAGTAAAGCGGTGACTTCGTTACTCAAGCTTATTTAGTGAGATTTGGCGGCAGCGAGGAATAAATGACACAACAATTTCTTGGTAAATATTTCTCTTGTGCACTTTATCTGAACAAAATCAAACTAATTCCCACCTAAATCAACAAACTTTACTCATAATTTACACAAAATTCAAAAATTACAAAAAAAAATGGGACCATCTTATTTCACGATAGCGTGGCGAATGCCAGACGTCTGATACCAAACATTGACATTTGATTAATCATGACTGTTGTTTTTGGCCGAACCAAGGCCGAACGGCCGTCTGCCAATCTTCTGTATCAGAAATTCTACTAATTTTTTTTTTATAATATTTGCACTTATATTTAATATTAATATTTGCATATTTATAACGTGGACGACAATAGCGCAACCTTGTAAACGCAATTTAAGGGGAGTATGTCAAATAGTAGTAACTGCATCATATTATTTTTTTTGTAAAATTTAATATGATAGAAATAGTGTTTTTATACACATTTGTAAAACCAATTAAAGAGAAAACGAAAGTGATTTTAGGAACTGATTTTGAGAGTGTGAAACATTAAATAAGTTTCTGAATTATATAATTTCTGAAATGCTAATTCAATTATAATTTTCATTGACAATATTAGGAGCCAGTTAATTAAAACGGTACATTTCGTCGTAGTTATATTTAGGTATCTTCACGCCCATATCCCCAAAGTGTTAGGCAGAGGCACAACCCGAAAACACTAAATCCCCCAATGTGACAGGTGGCAAGCCTATCGCCAACCGGGCACATATCCAATCCCGGCAACGTCAATTTCATTAGAAAATTGAAAATTTTTTTTGTAGCCCGATCTGGGGATGGAAACCAGGACCTGAAGAAATCAAGTCCGACGCCGGACCGATAGACCACAGAGGCGATCAAATTAACAGACCCTTGATAATTTGGTAGGAAAAATTCGAAATAACTGAATAAGTAGCAGTCATAGTCATGTATTATTATTAATAGACATATTAGCAAATTCTCGGTTTGTTAGCTTAGACAGTTGGACTTTCACTAAGCAAAACAGCCTAAAAGTAGTATTGAAACGATTTTTGTCTGTTCAACAGCTTTCAGGTTTTTTTTTAGATTGGTAGGCTTTTTTTTGCCTAAATAAACAATAATATCATAATTAGTAAATATCTTATAAATTATTATTTCAGTGTCCAACACCACTTACTTCTGCCTTTTAACAACAGATACCCGTTTGATTCTTTGATCTATTTTTTCAGGTTGCTTTAGGAAAAACATAAAATTTACCATGTAAGGAAAACCATGTAGGGGTCTTAAGCATATTTTTTTCACTTACGCGATTGAACTGAACTAAATGAAACCCAAGTTAACTAAATTTTACTCATAATGTTATAAATTAAATTGAATAATTAGGAAAAAACTACATTTTTTCAGGAAGGCGATTGGCGCCAAAGCCTAAAACTCGAATAAGTTTGATAATCCGTTGACATCACAGATTACAGTTTATTGTAGCAAGTTCGTTTACATAAATATTTTTTTCTTCGTACCTACCTCTCTACCTACCTAATTTATTCTCAAACGACATGATCGAAACCATAGATTTAGAATATACATCAAAACATTGACCTCGATTTAATATCGATAGTTATTTATTGGATCCCGAGCTAGTTCCGGCTCCTTTGTAGAATAGACCATCTGCTTTGCCGTCACTAACACCGTAACATCTGACTAGGTGGTAGAGTTTCGCAGCGACTCACCTGGATTGGTACCACCGCCTTACCTATTCCTGCCGCCATAACGTCATGACGTATTCCGGTTCGGAGGGTAAGGTAGCCAGTAAACTTACTTTTGCTCGAGGCCTAACATCTCGGCCTCTGATTGGCAACGCACCGTTAACACCTTAGGTGTCTCTAGGTGGTAATTTCGTACCATCAGGAAATCCGTATGCATTTTTGCCTGCCAATGTTTTAAAAATAATAAAGAATAAATAAAACTATCGATACTTACTCGATACCAAGTATCGATAATATCTGGCATCGAGTACTTTTTAATATTTTCAAATGAGAAAAAAATGAAGGTTTACCATTGATGAGAAAATGGAGAAGGTTGACAATCGACGTGTACGCCTAACTCTATCGACTAACCACGAGTCTAGGGTTCGATACCCGACCCGTTTGTATTTCAGAGTCTGTATTTATTTATGTAAGTCTTAGTATTAGAATCGTTGATTAAGACCCATAACACAAGCGTATATTTGTTTACTTTGAGGTAAGATTCAATTCGTGTAACTTACCAAGGCTATTTGTTTATCACATAAATAGCGAGCCTTCTCCATTAGTTATTTGAGACTACCCATAACTTTCTACAGAGGTATACTATTTTGATGATTATTTTCTAATTTAATTTGAAAACATCGAAAAATTTCCAACTAACCCCTGACAAAGCTTTCATGTAAGTAAATAATTTAGAGCTATCTCGATCACATAAGCTTCAAAAAATCCTAATCGATCCATCCGTTCAAAATTTATGATACTACAGACAGACACACACATACCCAGACACGTTATACTTACAACACCCCTTTTTTGCGTCGGATGTTAAAATATATCTCCAACAAATTTATTTTATGGATATTGATTTAGTCGATTTTGAACTATACTTAACAATACGTAATCCAGTAATAACTTAGACGATATACTAAATGATAAAATTGAAGTTAGTTTTGCATAGTTTGCTTACTGCGTTGACATTATTAATTTACTAAATTGAATATTACAAATATTTTAGAAGTAGAAAAACTTTTATAGTGTGATTATAAAAGTTAATAAAAACTTTTATAAATTTTATAGTGTAAAATGTTATAAAAAATATCGACTACTCAAACACTTGACATCGAGAAGAAACTATCGATACTTTTTGAGGATCATTTACGCAGCTCATAACTCACAAGTCACAGCCAGTTTGGTACAACTTACAAATAAAAAATAAATAAGTTTGCATGTTTTTTCTTCACCTAAATCATATGACACTAGTTGCCTTATATCTGAATGCCTTTAGACTTTAGAGCATTAGATGTCAATGCTTTAGAGTAACTTTCAAATTATACGGGTTATACCTTTTCACCATGTTTACATGCATAGCTACACCGATCATCCGCGAGGCTCGGGTTCGATTCCCAACGGGGGCAGACATTTGTGTGACGAACATATAGATGTCTGCATTTCCGGGTCTGGGTGTTTATTAAATTTATTCTGGTATCTATTTAAGTATTTCTATGTATTAGTTCCGTAGACTAACACCCATAACACAAGCATACAATTTACTTACTTTTTGATTACATTCAATTTGTGTAACCAGTAGCCAGAGATATTTATTTATTTATTTTTAATTATGTTTTAAATTATGTTACCTATGTCAAGTGACATGTGTCACTTGACATAAACTTCTTCTTCTTTCTTTTGGTTTTGGCCTTCACGTTAGTTTGTTCATTTAGTATATTTATTAGTTAAGTAGAAATTTGCATCAAATTTTATATCCATTTCAATTAATTTTAATTAGTCATCGGTCATAAGTCGTCAGGAAGTAATATCAGGCTCTTGGGTAAAGCGGTGGGCCTGTTTACTCAAGCTCATGTAATGAGATTTGGCGGCAACGAGGAAATACAGGATACGCTAATTTCTTCATGATTATTTCATTTATGCACTTTCACTGAACAAAATCAAACTAATGCCCACCTAAAGTAACCAATTTAACTCATATTTTACACTAAATTCAATAATTGTGAAAATTACAAACACTAAATTCAATAATAGTTCACCGGTTGGCACTGTAATACTTGTGCAGCGTCGGATTTTTATGAGGGGTTAACAATTGTGGCACAGTTATGGTTACCGTATCCACACATATTTGGACGCGTGTTCCGTTTGCTACAAGCTCGTCTAGTAAATGCCTACATAGTCATAATATTAATGTTATATTCATTTTCTAACTACTCTCTTTAGAAGTGAAAACTTCTTTAGTGGCGTTGCGCACTTTTTTTGGAATGGGCAAATACATTTTAAACTCGCGTCTCAATAAGTGACCTGATCGAAAATTCGTAAGACGGATGAAGAGTAAACAGCTGGCGCGGCGTAGGAGAGAATGTATCCTCTCTCTTTCTACAGCGCGGCGAAAATATATGCCTGCGCCTGCTGTTTCGTTTAGACAGCGCAGGGCGCTTGCGCGAATGTCCGTGTTGTCGTGTTTGTCTACGATAGCTCAATCAATGAATATTGTATTCTACCACATAAATTATAGTACTTTCATACTGTTAATTAAATCAATTCGTGCAAAATTATTCCTTAACCATTCGAAAACGTTAATATTCAAGTTTTCATTTCTGCCGGCCGCGGCATTCTGCTCTCGGAGTGCAACCCGTCATTTTTGATGAACATTTACGTCGTAAGTGTATATATATTCTAATGGCCAAATTACACTAATTTATTTTTAATCAGAAAGAAAACACTGGTTTTCTTGGTATTATCCAATGTTACTTACATATAAATATTTAAAAAAATATTTCTTGTTTTAACACCGTGCGTAACTTATGAGTGTTTAATCTTTCTACATAGAAAGATAACAACTTACTCAAATTCTTTGCTCAGGGATGAGCAAACCAAAGTCAAAATTTATCTATTGTGTGAACAAATTTGAATTTTGTGAACAAATTTCGATTTTTTCCGAGAAATGACGTAGCTTATGTTCACCAAATTTTTGCTCTTTGACGGGGCGTAGCATCAAGGTCGTTGTCGACGGTGTGTGCTCGGAGTCCAAACCTGTCAATGCTGGTGTTCCCCAAGGCTGTGTGATTTCTTCTACTTTGTTTCTTCTGCATATCAATAACATGTTGCAAATTGCTATGCACACTCATTGCTATGCAGACGACACTTCTGGGGAAGCCTTATACTTTGGCCGACATAATATATCGCGGGAAAATGTCATCGAGAGCTGGAACCAACTTGTGTCTAAAATTGACAATCTTTTGTCTGAAATTTTGGTGCAATTTAACCCTAACAAGACACAATATTGCGCGTTTTTCGTTAGAAAGACTCCCTTTGTCGCATTTCCTCAATTTGTTGAATTTCGTGGTCATCTGGAGCAGAAGGCTAAAATGCTTCTAAAAAATTTGGTGTGCTCAGTAAAGCGAGACAGTATTTCAAGCCGACCCATCGTTTACAACTATATAAAGCGCAAATTCGGCCTCATATGGAGTGCTGTTCTCATCTATGGGCAGGGGCTTCCACAGTACCAGCTGCTCCCGTTTGACCGCATTCAACGTAGAGCAATTCGAATTGTCAATGACCGGGCAATTACCAATCAGCTTGATTTCTTAGCGTTGCGTAGAGATGTTGGGTCACTCAGTGTTCTCTACTGCATCTATCATAGGGAATGCTCTGAGGAGTTGTTTGGTTTAATTCCAGCCACTGATTTCCATTTTCGGACATTGCGTCAGAGCTAAAGGTATCATGCCCATCATCTCGATGCGTGGCGATCTACAACTGTGCGTTTCCGAAGACATTTTTTACACCGTATATATTTGTGGAATCAATTACCGAGGGCGGTATTCCCAAACGATTATGACTTAGGAACCTTCAAGAAAAGAGCGTACTCATTCCTTAAAGGTCGGCAACACATCTGCGATACTCCTGGTATTGCGGATGTCCGTGGGTGGAGATGATCACTTTCCATCAGGTGACCTCTCGCTCGCTCGCTCGTTTGCCTCCTCTTCTATAAAAAAATATAGGTAGGTAGGTAGGTATTTTGTTAAGAATGAAATTTTAATTTCATAATATCTTTTGAATGGAGTGTTCGATTTGAATAATTCAATGAGTAATCTCAAGGCATTGAAACAGTCTTGAATATGAAACTATCTATTTGGGTAAGGATAAATGTATGGAAAACATGGTCCGAATATGGTCACTATTTTTATCACCTTTCAAAATGTATAAAAGTACTTGTGTTGCCGTAAGTATAATAGGTAATAGGTGGTGGAGTTTCGCAGCGACTCGCCCGGATTGATACCACCGCCTTACCTATTCCTGCCGCAATAACGTCCAATTCTTGCCGTTGACGTGTTCCAGTATGGACGGTAAGGTACCCGGTAAATTTACTTTTGCTCGAGGCCTAACATCCGGGCCTCCGGTTGGCAACGCATCATTACCGCTTTTGGTGTCTCTAGGCGGCATAAATTTCTTACCATCTGGAAATCCGTCTGCTTGTTTGCCTTCTATTACCATAAAAAGAAAGATACCCAATAAGATGAAATTTGAAGATAAGATTTGTATTATAGATTTTAATTTGTTATTTAATATTGTAGAATATATTTTTTTGCTGTCATATATAATTTCTGCAGCGCATGCAATAAAATAAATTTTGTAGCTAACTTTCTTACACCTTGTGTTACATTATTGCCGTTTGAGTAGGGATTCCGAATTTTTTCTAGTTATAAACATAGCCCAAGCTCATCAGGGATAATGTAGGCTTTTAATGGTGGAAGAACTTTTCAAATCCGTGCAATAGTTTCGGAGCCTGTTCAATACGAATAAACAAACATATCTTTCCTCTTTTATAATAGTATAGATGACAGATTTATCTATCTCTTTCCTCTTTATTATTAGTATTGATTCCATAAAGTTAGGATGAGCATAGAATGATGTAAAGCTAGTCTAGCATCTTGACTCAATCAAAACCTTGCTTTAAAATAGTTCTTTTTACTTTATTATTTAATACTGTAACGTAGTGAGAGTGGCTTAGCTACCACCCATCACTATGTTAACAGAAAAATGAACAAACAAACAGTCAAACTTGCTTAAGTTTGGCTGTTGGTAGGGAATCCTGTTGATTTGAGGTTAAAATCAAAATCTAAACAAAATTACACTGTATTTAAAATTAAAAAGTCTCGATAAAGGTCTATGCACTGTACACTATAAAAGTTTCTGCCGGCTAAAGGAAAAAAAGGAAAATAGATGGGTGTGGGATACGTCGGTGGATCGAAAACGGGTCGACGGAGCACGGTGCGCAGCACGGAGGAGAGCACGATTAATAACTTATCAGTTTATCATTTCGAAACACAAACTTTTAGTGGAAAATTTGGTGGTTATGGATATAAGAGACAGTAGGACCGTTTCTTGTTAGTGGTTTTCTGGTGGTTTTAATACATGAATCTGGTGGAAAGCCCGTTTAGCTGTTGGCAACACTGCACAGCCGTCAATAATTGTCTATAATTTTTCGTTTATCAACTTCTTGTTCTTTTTTCACAAATTAATTTAGTGTAAATATTGTGTGCCTATTTAGAGTAATTATTTAAATATTATCTTTTTCTTATTCGGAAACTATTGACTCAATTATTAATCTAATTTAATTGAATTTGGTAGCTTGCAGTGATAGTGAATTTTGTGCTTATTTGTTTTGAATCTTATTTCACAACAATATGATTCAGCCAGATTATCACTCGGCGATGGGCTTATTAGCTCATTTGAATTCTGATGAACTCAAAGAGATGCTTAATGACGATGCTAAGTTTGATGCTGTCCTGAAAGATGTGAAACAGGTAATTATTATCAAGTTCAATCATTCAACATTCTCACAAACTTTTGCATTGCATATAATATCAGTAGGGTGTTGTATAAATGTTGGTCTATTGTGCAAACATTTATGATTGTTCATAATATATTCCCAACAAGCTAAGGAAATGGGACATTTTAGACTATAATATAAATAGATTCTACCCAATAATTAGAAGTTGAAGAGTGTGCTTCATTTTATCTTTGATTCTGATGTCATCTGTACATAACATTAGCCTTATTAAAATAGAAATAATAATATCAATATGTGGAGCAAAACATTTGGACGATTTTTTTTACAAAAATTGTACAAATAAAGGAGTATGAAGTCTAGTACATTACAGTTTATGTGTAGGAGAAGTGCAGAACTCTAATACTTTTCAATAATACACATCCATACATATCATTCACACCAAGTGCCTTACGCGGTAGGCAGAGAGTATCAACTGCCAAACTTCACGATCCTGAGAAACCTGTCTGGCGTCCTTGACCTCCAATACCCTTTTTATACAAACACGCCGGTTTTGGAGACACTTGACACCACCCTCAGATAATATTCGATGATTTGTTTGTGGGATGTCAACCTTGGTCTCCCCAGGTACCTACATCCATCCATATTCTCATTGTATGTTAATGATTCATCTGTCATTCTTTTCACATGACTGACAAGTAGAGCATGCCCTTTCTCATTTTAACACCAACACTTTCAATGCCACTCTTTCTTGGTTCCCACTGTATGTATTTTTCAATAATCATGCATATTATAAAGTGCATTGAATCAATAAATAAAAATGTATGTATGTATGCACAAACTATATTTGTAATGTTTGGAAACAAAGTAGTTGGTCTTGATAGATGAAGATGGCTTTCTTATCAAAGATGTATTATGATCAAATTTCAACCATTAGGTGAAAAAAGAGAAGCAAAAAAAAATTTTTTTATTAACATGGGATTGCAAATAGGGGTGTTTTAAGAGTCTGTCTAGCATCATTGCTCCTAAACAAATGTAACAATTTTGACGCAGTTTGTTGTTGTTTAAAGCTAAGATAATCGAGATAAATAAATATCTCAAGAAAAAATATACAAATTGAGATGATTCTTACCTACAATTTACAAAAATATTTAAATCAGGGGTTATTTAGAATTAGCAATTTATCATTGTTTATATTAGAGTGGAGGTTAATAGAGTATGTGAATTTAGGTAAAAGATTGGGAAGCTGAAAAAGAAACCTTAATAGCTAGTAACAGATCATTAGCTGAATTCAATTTAAGCAAAGAACCAGAATTGGAAGAACTCAAAACAGAGGTACAGGAGAAATCAGAAACTGGAGAACAGTATTGTGCACGGATACAAGAACTGTTAAATGAATATAGTAAGTACTGCAACTTTTTTAATTTATGTATGACTATTTGGCTTACTATTACCAATATAAAAGTCATGTTAATTGAACTAAAAATTAAAGTTAATGAAATCACACAAAGGCTACATAATTTTTTCATACATCTTTACGCCAAGTCCCTTACATGGTAGGCAGAGTATGTAATGCCAAATGTCATGATTGTTACAGATCGCTCAATATTTAAGGTGGTAGGAAGTATAAAATTTTTTAGTAGCTTTTTAAAATCTAATATAGATTATAAAAAAATAATCTTTCTTTTTATCATTTAATTCTATGGAATGTTTACATTGTTGCATTTCAAGTTGTGAAATATACCAAAACCCACTCAACCGACACGACCTTATTTCGGCTCCACCTTCAACCGACACAACCTTATTTTGCCTCCACCCTCAACCGACACAACCTTATTTTGCCTCGGTCTGCCGCGCTCCATTCTTAATTCAAGTTTGTTCAAGTAAACTTTGTGTATCCAAACAAATTTGTTTTAGTCTGTAGCAGAATAAACAACCCGTCGTATTAAAAAGTTTGAAGTGTGTCAAAATTGTAAAAAAAAATTTCAAAACGAGTTGAGTTGGCGTGACTTAGTCACCCGTCGTGCTTCTTTCGAGTATGTGGTTGGTTAGTGAATTTGTGAATAATGCAAACAAAAAGTGATGTTAAAATGTGTTGGTTAAGAGTGTTAAAATTATATTTTGGAAAGTGATAAACAATTTTATAAAACACTACACATCATATAACTAGTTTTAGATAAAATTTAGTGATATTTTAGTCGGTCATGTATGTATTTGTGACGTAACGGGCCGCTATTACTATTACTAATTATATAATAAATTATTCTTTGCAATATGTTTATATGACATATCTACAGATAAAACATATAAGTTTTATGAGTGTCTTCCACTAAATATTCCATAATAAGAAATAATAAGAGATTAAATAGCACATAAGACTTTTTCGAACATTCAAGAATTTAATTCTATAGAGAATTCGTTTGTGAGAGATAGCTAATTTTATATTTTTTTAAATTGACAAATATAATTATAATTCTAAATTTAAATTTACATCAAGTACATATTCGGAACATTTTGAAAAAAAATCAATAATATCAGATTTTAGCTGTTTCGTTTTATTATATTGTTCTACTTAAATTTACCAAACCTATTTTAACATCTGTGAACGCTTTTACTGAGAAGAACAATCATTAAATTACAGTAAGCTTTTGTAAAATTTCTAAAGTCGGAACTTTTTGTAGTACCGGGTAGCAGGTAGTGAGATAACGACCCCTTTTTTTTCCGAGCTTGTGTTGTTAAATATTTGCATGGACATTGTTTTTTTTGTAATTGCATTCTGTTAAACGTTTCATGTTCGTAAATAAAACACGTTTGTTTTTCATAAGAAATGTTTTTCTTGGGAAAATTGAGAAAAAACACGTAGTTTTTTCACAATTTGTTTGTTGCAAATGGTTTTGGGGTTAAACATACATATTTTTACGTTATTACGTAGCTTAGTTCTCAGGGATCCTAAAAATATAAACATTTATTCTATACTTCTTATCGTCGGTGCTTGGTGGAATTCCATTCTTGATGCAATTTACTTAGAAACACTTGTACTTTCCACAATATATTTTATTATTTTTTATTTTTATGAAATAATAAAATATATTGTGGAAAATACAAGTGTTTCTAAGTAAATTGCATATAAACATTTATATGTTTTTAATACATAAATCGAAAAACATCGTCGTTTTTACGATTTGCCGCCATTTTTCACCAAACGTATGAGCGATCGCGCGGCAAAATCGCTATTGCGTTGCGTATTGACCGGTTATACAGGGTTATAGGGTAAGTAAACCTAGATCTGTTAAGAGCGTATAGGTTCCATCATTTCTGCGGGGCCAGAATGTACACTTTGGTCTTGGCACGATCGCGTCGTTTCGCTTGGACGATACGTCTCCTTTCAAAACGTCAACGTTTCTTAAAAAGCTAGAATAATCAAGACTTCAAGCGATATCGTGCAGACGTTGAACAATGACCGAAATTGATTGGAAAAATTAAAGTTTGTCTCTATGGAAACGACGTAAAAAGTGTCAAAGGCTTGGCGTCAATTTCTTTTTTTAAGCATCTGGCATTAGTCCTAGATTATAGTTATTGTAGCAAAGAATTTGTAAGTATCAAACTAAAAAAAATCTAAATTTATCAAACATTGCTTGCCGTTGACGTGTTCCGGTTCGGAGGGTAAGGTAGTTGGTAAACTTACTTTTGCTCGAGGACTAATATCCCGGTCCCAAGTTGGCAATGCACCATTACCTACCACCTTTGGTGTCTCTAGACGGCGTGAATTTCTTACCATCAGGACCTTCGTCTGCTTGTTTGCCTTCCAATAGCATAAAAATAAATAAATAAAATAAGTAGCAATTCGTGATACTCAATATTGTAGAAGATAGAAAACTGGAGGAGCAAAAAAATAACTCATAGTACAAAAAACGTAATAAGAATGTAATCAAAACGAGATACTTTATAATTTAAAAATACGTGAATAATAAATATGAAACATACGAAAAACGCAACTGACAATATGATTAGTTCTAGAAACGTGGCAAACAAGGCGATCGCAGGCAAAATGAACGTTCGTTTTGTTTCCAAAACGAATTCGTCTCTCAAATCTTAGTTTCGGGCACGTTATTCTACGAATTTCTAACAATGTCATTCATTCGCCAACGTTTCATGACATACTATCGTCTATCGCCGACGTCACGTTTTGTTTTGCATGGATGTTCTACGTTTTTTGAGTTTGACATTTCAATGCGGGCCAAAACGAAACGTTCGCGTCAAGACGACGGTGTTCATTCTAACCCCGCTGACTGATTTGGCTATCTATCGATTCTAAACCTAATCGTTTTCGAGATGTTAGAATTTATTTGTTCTCTATAATGAGGGAAGAGTTGTCGAAATTGCAAAGATTATGTTGAACATGAACTGTAAAAGAAAATTTATTTTCAGAATGGTTCAGAAAGTAGAAAGTTTAACAAAACACATGGCAATTCAACTTTACTAAAAAATATTTTTTTAATTTTCAGAAAACAAATCTGTTGGAATCTCACCTGACACAACTTTAGCCCTGCTTCAAACTGCTGCAGCTGAACTAGAAGAACAATCTGAAAATCTTGCACAGGATTTCCTTGGAGGAAACATTGAACTAGAAAACTTTTTGCATGAGTTTGAACCACTCAGAAAGAAAATGCATTTACGCAAATTTAAATCTGAAAAAATGAGTGAACTATTGAGAAGTGGTAATCAAGTTTCTTATGGTAATGGATTAGCTAAGCCATACTTACCATATCCAAGCTATGGAACCCCTACAGCAGTGCCATATCCAGTGGGGCCGTTAAATATGCCCATGCCGGGGATGTATGGCAACCATTTTTAAATCTTGTAAATATTTTGTTTTGTAAATAACAAAATAGCAAGGAATGTATGTGGTATGAATATTATGTACAGGGTTACTGAAAACACAACAATCAAGGTTTAATAAATCAAATATTAATGAAAAAATTCAATTACGAGTAGACTAACGAAAGTATTTAAGTAGTTTTTTAATCACACATTTTCGTGTTATTAAAATATTTTTTCCTAGACAAAAATGGGGTTAGAATCTGTGACATTTGATGTATGAAAACATGAAACTTATTCTAAAGTTTCTCTTTTGATTAGCAGTGGATAGGCGTCAATTTGATTATGAAGATGTCTGGAGATATACATTAGTACAAAGTATCTTACATTAGTACAGTTCGCGAAAAACTTAAATGTCTAGCACGAAGTTCATTCTGTAGCCTGGCACAAGTACAATCGAGTGCAACAATGCAATAGGCGACTTTCTGCGTCAGTTCATAAAAAAATATTTTTATTTAGTATGTTTGGAGTTATAGTTTAGAATATTTATTACCTTGTCTTTATATTGTGTCACAAACAAGACAGTTATGCATGTTCAAGAAAGTATGAAATTCATAAATATTTAATATATATCTAAAAGGTTGTGTGTTTGTCAAAATAACAAAATTTACTTTTAATTACATAAAAATAGTATAAAATACCACATTTATAATACAAAACAAAAGATACGCAACTGTACCCAAGCAAAAGAGATGAATCACGACAATGAACGAGTAAGCGGGAGAGTGTTACGCTCACTTTTCTACACATATCCCTGCTGATGCCTCAAAATAAGTTCTGCGCAACCAAATGTTACCAACTTTGGATTTGCATTTAAGTTTTTCGTGAACTGTAACTTAGACAAGTGAATTGTGACGCGGTAAAATAAAAAAATTTTCCAGCTTATATTATAGACAATGTTTATGGTTTATCATCCTGTAACTAATCTAAAGGTAGGTTTTTTTTTTGTATATAAACTCAGTTACAGTAACTATATATACACATGTCAATAAATTATTAATAGTAATCTCAAACTTACTGTTCTGTAGAACCCACTAAAAACATGTCTAGTCCAATGAAATAACACTAACACCATCAAGTCAGCTTGTATGTAAAACTTTTTTTTCGCCTGCGATATAAAAGTTGTGTGTTGTGTTAATATCATATTAAAAAAAAAATAATAGAAATAGACTAAGAATAGTATTCAATGAAAAACGTATTTGAAGACTAATTTTCAATAATTCTGTGCTATATGGAATTGTTGCATTTTTGGGCCTTTCTTGAAACCTTTAAGTCTAAACTAGATTTGCTTTTTTCTTTAACATTGTTGAAGGATTGATAAAATAGCATCATCGAATTGATTTTCCATTCTACTGATAAATATTGTATCTTTTGTCTAGCGATCCATTGTAGGACTTGACTTCTTGAGGTCCCGGGTTCGGGCAACAAAAACATGTCTATTTTTAATATTCTAGTAAAAAATAACATTGCCCGGGATTTGATATGTTCCTGGCTGGCGATTGGCTTGCCACCTATCACATTGTGGGACTTAGTTTCTTTGGCTAGTCGCGGGTGCTCTGGTTGTGCCTCTGTTTACCACTATTGGGATATTGGCGTGAAGATACTACTGATAAATCTTAAATTACATTAAATCCTAACAAGTATCATTATTTAGCTATATTTCAGAAAATAGTCATGTTTTTTAATAATGTTAAAAGCTTTAAACAAAAACATGCTTTATAAAATTTATTTGCCTAAAACGGACATATAATAAATATTTTAGATAAGTAAGCTATCCAATAAAAATATGAATGCATCTGAGATATTATAAACTAAAAAATGTTTATTTAAAATTTAGCATAATATCATCACATTTTTTATAATTTGATTCAAACCAATATTTATAAAATACATATACAGAAGGCCACACATTCACAAATCAAGCTATTTACTGGTAGCCTCTATTTGCTGCTAACAGTCTATTTTTTTTAATAGAAGGTAGCTTGATGTATGGCCTTCAAGGTTGTACTTGATACCATTCTTTTAACTTTTATTGAAATGCATAGGCACTAACTATAAAAATTATATTTACTGGATCAGGCAGGCTACTATGTAACTTCTGAAAATGAAAAAGGGCTAACATATTCTTCCTTAAAAATAAGCGAATCATTTTTATTGAGCACAATGCTCATATAATTAATATATATATTTGACATACTGTACCTACTAGGATTAAAGAATGTTTTATTGCACGTTTATAAGCTTATACTGCATAATTGTATGTTTATAGACTGCATAATTTAGTGGTGAGTTTATAGCAAAATCCCAAGTTTGGAATTTGGATACAGCCTATCATATGAATTTTTACATAAAAAAATATTTACTACCTAAATATCTGAAAGGTAACAGACATTAAAAAATAAGTAATGTTTTTAATACTATATTTAATAAGATGAGTAAAAACAACTATTAAAAGAATAAACAGGAAAATACTATGTAGAAAGTTTCTGTATTTGCTTGAAAAAATAGTGCCAGATAATATAACTAGGTTATAAGATTATTTATGTATAAATAAACAAAATATTATAATTTTACTATTTTATTAAAATAAACATTTTATCATTATCTACACTGTTTTTATTTATGTACAATATATACATATTTTATTAAGACAAAAATAAAGATCTATTTAGTTACTATGTGAATTCTGCTAATTATCATTTTTAGTCATTTTTCAGATGAACTTTCTGGTGGATTATTGGCAATTTTGTTTTCATCATAATCCGATTTCCCATAAGCAACAAATAATGTGAAAATTCCCGTGATAATAAAAATTGAAAAAATAACGAACTCTTGTTTATCAGCTTGCTTGTCATATAGTTTCTTCGCCTTTCTTTTATTAAGTATGTCCTTTTTGTATTGAGCTTGGTTAAACAATTTTCCATAGTGGTTCTTTGACCTGTAATAGTTAAAACAACTTTTTATGATATTGGAAGGCAAACAAGCAGACTTATTTCCTTACGGTAATAAATTCACGCCTAGAACTATTATTATTACTTTACTTAATCATAAAATTTAATTATTACTTTTTAATCATAAAATATGATTATTACTTTTTAATAATAAAATATTGTTATTTAGTTTTGTGAAAGACTAAGTATCAAATAATACTAAACTCGATAGGATTATGCTAGAAATTTTAAGGGTTCCTATGGCCACCTTCCGGTCCTATCAGCTCCATGTCATAAAAAATTTCATTATCATCCAATACATACAGTCGTGATCAACTAATTAGGGACACTCTTTGGTTAAACCGAATTGTGAATTTATTTTTTATTTTCCAACGAGTCTAAACCATATTCCATATCTCTTACATGTAAGTATAATTAGTCATTTATGGGCCCGATTATATAAACAATAACAACTTCTTTAACATTAAACTTCTTTACAGAGTTTTGGCGCCATCGAGAGAAAAGATGGTCGAAGATTTTTCATAATTATTGAATTTCGTGTTGATATTGAGTGAAATTAGTCAATTTTGGTGGCATTTTGTACAAATTTGTTCAGTGAAAGAGCACAAATGAAATAATCATGAAGAAATTAGCTTATCGTGTATTTTCTCGTTGCCGCCAAATCTCATTACATGAGCTTTTATTTACAGCCATTTAAAGCATGATATTCGGACCAAATTATGCAAATAATAGTTACTGAAAAATCAATAGTGTTTTATATTTGTATGTACATAACCGGTTATTGTTCTTCACTATCTTGAATGTCCCTAATTAGTTGACCACGACTGTATATGCATGTAAAAGTTCAACTCAATCGGTAATCGGGAAGTATTTGTATTAAAAAAGAATTTAAAGAATAAGGAGGAAAGGTCTGTAGGACTTGTGACATTGGTATTCAATTCTCTCTGACTATCCTGCAAGGGGTTTGGCGTCAAGTTATGTATTTTTTTGTATATGGGTGCTAGTTAATGATGCTAATACATTGGTATTAACAAAGGAATTTATTATAGACCCAGAAATACAGACAAATCAAATATTAACACACAAATGTCTAACCATGTCGGGAATTGAATCCGCACTTTGTAAATCTTATGTGGAGTGAGGTGTGTATGCTAATCCCTC
>NJDC01000104.1:192980-203699 GCA_002245475.1 Calephelis virginiensis
AATAATAATCTGTTGAAGTTAGGTTCAGGTGCATGTTTTTTACATTCCAATTGATGCTCTTCTAAGTAAGAAGCAGTCTGTTGTGCAGTATGTGGTCTAGTATTGTCATGAAGAAGCAGTGCCGTAAAGTGTTTAATACCTGTGGTGGTTTTTTACCAACCATACTTTTAGGTGTCAATTCACGCGTCATGTTGAGGCGGAATATCGCCGTTTCTGATGGGCTCGTTAATGGGACTATGGGTGCTGTGAAAGGATTTAAATGGCCAGCACTACGTAGAGATCAGTTGGAAAAAGGCGAAATGCCTGACGCTGTGCTCATTAAGTTCGACGACGGCACAATAGGTAGCAGATTAAAAGGTTTTGATGGCTTTGTGTCCATTCCACCAATGTGAGCTACATTCCAAGCAACTAGAGGCTATGGTGACGTTGAGCGTCGAATGCTACCTCTGATTTTATGCTGGGCTGTTACAGTGCACAAGCTACAGGGGACAACCCTCGATAGAGCTGTGATAGAAAAAGAAACTTCGCGAAGGGCCAAGTGTACATCGCTCTCAGTAGACTCAAAACTTTAGATGGAATAGCTTTGTTGGATTTGGAAGCCTCCAAGCGGTTGATGAAACCCCACGATGAACGAGCCTTAGCAGAAATGCTCCGTTTAAGAAATCTTATTTCCGTTGAAGAAGAAATCTAATACTCGTTCATCGTTGGATATATTTATGTATGTTTAAGTTTTGACTCAACACAGAGAGAGCACTACTTGGATTATACTACAATTTAAGCACCACTAACATTTTCAAAGTCAATAGAAACCCTAAGCTTGCCCATTTTTTTAAATATTTTCCTCGATTTCTCCAGGATCCCATCATCAGATCTTGAATTCTTTCTTATGGGACCACCTGTGGAGCTTACTCTTCCAAATAAAAAAAGATTTTTGCAAATTAGTCCAGCCGTTTAGAAATGATCGCTGAACATACATAAAAAAAAAATCGCGACGAATTGATAACCTTGATTGATTCCCCGTGTTGGTCCGTGCTTCTTTGTACAATAGACCATCTGCCTTCCTTGACAGGCAGCTCGTAAAAGGCGTCAAGTCGTCACTAACGCCGTGACATCTGACTAGGTGATGGAGTTTAGCAGCGACTAGCCCGGATTGGTACCACCACCTTACCTATTCCTGCGGCCATAACGTCATGACGTGTTCCGGTTCGGAGGGTAAGGTAGCTGGTAAACTTACTTTTGCTCGAGGCCTAACATCGCGGCCTCAGGTTGGCAACGCACCATTACCACCTTTGGTGTCTCTAGGAGGCGTGAATTTCTTAACATCAGGAAATCCGTCTTCTTGTTTGCCTTCCAATATCATAAAAAAAACCTCCTCCTGTTTTTTTAAGTCAGTTGAAAAAGGGTAAATGTATAAAACAAAAAGAAAATAAAAAAGTGGGAAATTGGCGAGTTTTTCAAGGATTGGATTGCTCCTGCTGATGATGATATATACAGAGCAAAGTGCACCGTAGGTTAAATTGTCAAAACTGAAGTGACAAAACGAGAATCAAGGAAAAGTATGCAAAAGTTAAATATGATTATGAAGTTATATAAAGGGAGTTTTGGCACCATCGTGAATGAAGGTGGTCGTAATTTTTTCATTATCATTGAATTTCGTGTTCATATTGAGTGAAATTGGTTAATTTAGGTGGGACATGGATTATTTTTGTTCAGTGAAAGTGCACAAATGAAATGATCATGGAGCAACAAGTGTATCGTCTATTTCCTCGCCGCCGTCAAATCTCTCTGGATGAGCTTGAGTGACGAAGCCACCGGTTTACTCAAGACCGTGACCTGACATGACTTTGTACATGGTGACTAATGACTGTATATTGTTTAAGAATTAACTAACTAAACATTGGCAAAGTATTCGTGAAAAACGATCGAATGACATATATATATATATATATATATATATATATATAAAAGAAAAAGAAGAAGTTATACAAACGATAAGAATAAAGAAACCTTTATTGAGAAGAAACAAATGAGGAGTAAATATTTTTAAAATATATACGGCACTTTCTTACTTTTTTCCTTAAAATACGGCAATTTGGAATGTCACATATGGCAACCCAGATTTTTATAACAACACTGGTCTATACTCCATGCGAATTTTGGCGCCATCGTGAATGAAGATGGTCGTATTTTTTTCACAATTATTGAATTTAGTGTAAAACATGAGCAAAATTGGTTAATTTAGGTGGGAATTAGTTTAGTTTTGTTCAGTGAAAGTGCACAAATGAAATAATCATGAAGAAATTAGTGTAACGTCAATTTCCTCGCTGCCGCCAAATCTCATAGACGAGCTTGTGTAACGAAACCACCGTTTTACTCAAGACCAGACATGACTTTGTAAATTATGACTGAAATAAAGAATGATTACGGAAGACATGAATTGAAAATATGCAACAAGAAAAATATTTATTATTACGGAAGACGTGGCTGTATGGACTCAGATTCTTTGCCTTTCCCCGACTGGGATAAAATTAAAAAACAACTATACTCCATGCTCATTACTCCGTATTCCATAGATCTCTTGTCATTATCAGTCAGTTTGATTCGTGTACAGTGTGTTATTTTTAGATTTGGTTCTTAAAAATATTTATATTTTAACGGTATTTAACGCTATAATAGTTCTTAAATTTCAATTGGGTTGAAAGACAATAATTAAGTAAGTATCATCGACATTAGATAATGGTTTATCCTAAAATTTTAACATTTGGTGTCGTTATCGTTTAGTTAATTTTACCTTGTAGAATACAAAAGTCTTTTCCTTTTATGGTATTCAAGTGTATGTGATCAGAATTGTGACATCGTTGCCCTAGTTTTATAGTTAACATGATTCAACAGCTGTGGAATTGTAAGGAAAAAAAAATATTCTGTCTGAAAATGACTCATAGTTTATGTTAACCGAAGTTCTTTGTATTGTGTGAGCTTATTACTGGACTGCTTATAAACGTTATTAAACTTATTTCCAATAATCACCATAACTTCAGGTAAATTCTCGCTGATCTCTCTCATCTTTTTAATATTTTTTATTTTATTTAGGATGTATATATATTTTTAACTATCGTGTCTGTTTGTCTCTTGATCAAACTATTTTACTTATTACTAGTTTGTGGTAAAATTTGTTTATTTAATTTTTACAATGTTAAAACACTAAATGGATATTGTGTTTGGTTAAGTATATTATGATAAATGTCATAAAGGTTTTACCTAGCTGCACGGAAGTTATCTCTTTTAATGTAATAACTAGGGATGCAAACTATATATCGTTGTTTTAAAATATCGAGCTATCGTTCATAAACATCAATGTTAAACAACAAGAAAACATCGATACATCGTTCATTATCAACAATGTTTTATGAGCGATGTTCTATTGTAGTGTCATCTCTTTGTTAGTTAATAATCTACATATTATAATCTTAGTCACTCGCACGCCATTGTATTTTCTATTTTTGTCTCACTCTTACAATTAAAATGAGCAAATAAATGAACCACTAAGTTTGGCGTCCATGTGCAGCTCCGTCATTCGTGTTCATGAATTTTTTGGCAAAATTTTTTTTTTTTTACAGATTTTGTTATTCTTCCACTATTCATATGCTGGTATAATACAACTGTTTGATTACTAAAGCAAATTTAATTCTATATAGGAAATCGCTTTTTCTCACTATATCATGGCCGTATGTCAACCCTGCTAATATTTTATAAAACATCCTAAAAACATCTATGTATCGTTCATAAACATCGGTGTTTTTAAAGAACGATGTTGCATCCCTATTAATAACCAAGAGACGACGATGTTGCATCCCTATTAATAACCAAGAGACGATAGAAAATAATTTATATTTAGGTTGTGGTTATATTTAGTCCAATGTATAAATGTGCATTCTAATGTGAATGTGTAATTTTGTATTATTAGAAGGCAAACAAAGAGGCATTATTTTAATTGTAAGAAATACTGTTCTATAAATACCATAGATTGCAATGGTACTTGCTAACTTCAGGCTAGGGTGTTGAGGCTCTGTTTTTATATTTGTTATATCTAACTAAATAATGCATATTATTTAAGAGTGGTTATATAGGTCATTCATTATTATTTTATATTTCACATGTTTATCTAAATATTATCTAATTTCTTGGTAGCATCAAGATGTCTTCCCGTAAAACAGCAGGCCGTCGTGGTACTACGAAAAAGCGTGCTCAGCGCGCCACATCCAATGTGTTTGCTATGTTTGACCAAGCTCAGATTGCTGAGTTTAAAGAAGCTTTCAACATGATTGACCAAAACCGTGATGGATTTGTAGATAAGGATGATCTTCATGATATGCTTGCTTCTTTAGGTAAGTTTTGAGAATCCCGTAACATCATCATCACTTTATTCTTTCCATCTGTTGATGGATATTGGGTTTATGATGAAAAGTATAGTCATTGAATAAAACACTGAAATTTTTATGATTAAATTGCTTCTTCTATTTAAATTAATGTCTTGTTAGTAACTGAAATTCCAGAATTTAACTTGGTATACTAAAACATGAAACAGTACAAACAAAATAATAAAAACTATACCAGCTTTGTAATTCACAACTTAATTGAACTAGTGTTTTTAATTTATTTTACTGAATTTTAAGCATATTATAGGAATGGTGTGAATTTGTTATAATAAAGTCACCTCTGTGGTCTAGCAGTTCAAGTGTTAGACTTGACTGCGTAAGGTTTGAATCCCAGGTCGGGCAACAAAAAAAAATTTGGTTTTTCTAATAAAAAAATGCTGCTCAGGATTTAATGTCGGGTTGGCGATAGGCTTGCCACCTATCACATTGTGGGACTTAGTGTCTTCGGCTAGTCATGAGTGCACAGGTTGCGCCTCTGCCTACCTCTTCAGTGATATGAGCGTGAAGATACTTTACTTTTTTTTCTTTAAAATTCATATAAAGAGGTAACCCACTAAATTTATTTATAAGAAATAAAATAAATTCTAAGAGAATTTCAGCAACAGAATGGATGTTTACTGTTATGTGTTGTTGGTACTGATTTGGCACTATCTACTCAGGTAAAAACCCAACAGAAGAGTATTTGGATGGCATGATGAACGAGGCTCCTGGTCCAATTAACTTCACCATGTTCCTCACACTTTTTGGTGAGCGTCTACAGGGAACAGATCCAGAGGATGTCATTAAAAATGCATTTGGGTAAAAATCATTATATATTTATTATTCTTTAATTATGTTAATAAAATATACACATATCTTTGCAAGTCCCTTTCGAGGTAGACAGAGAGTATTGAGTGCCAAGTGTTACAACTTAAAAATATTTATTATTTATGCTCATTTCTTTGTGGTTGAACAAATCTAAAACTCCTTGCTCTGTATGAAAATGTTAGGACAAAACCTCACTTTTCTCACACTTTTGTTTGTTTCCTATTTTGGTATATAATGTGGCAAGTGGCATAGGCAGTTTCCTTTTTTAAGAAGTACCTGTCATCTATGTACTATAACGGAACCCAGATTATAAAAATTTGTAAGTGCTTTAGGTGTTGATCCGTTTTAGTTATATAATTTATTGATACACGAGGTGTTGACTGAGTTGCTGCGCCTTGCTAAGATGTTATGACTGCATTAAATATCAATTTTTTAAATTTAATACAGGTGCTTTGATGAAGAAAACAATGGTGTCATCAATGAAGAACGTCTTCGTGAATTACTCACAACCATGGGAGATAGATTCACTGACGATGACGTAGATGAAATGCTAAGGGAGGCACCAATTCGCGACGGACTGTTCGATTATGTGGAGTTCACGCGCATTTTGAAACATGGTGCTAAAGACAAAGATGAGCAGTAAATTGTACATTAATAATACTGTCTAATAAATAATATGTATGTTTTTTATATTAACATATAAATGAATTTTGCACATAGCTGTGGATATGTCAAGTCAGTTTGTTGGTAGTGGTTGTTGAGTAATTGGTCAGTGGCATTCCTTGATTATTGACGTCACTATTTCCTAAAAACAATTTGTGGGTTTGATGTATGAATATGGAAATAATAGGGATTTAGACCGTTATCATGATTTGGAAGTTTACATTAAAAATTAAACACAAAGTAAAATGATCTAAATCAAATTCTGCCAAAATTAAAGTTGAAATGTTAAAAAATGAGTTTGAAATCATTACTAGCATTTGAATGTTTGAATGTTAAAAGTAAAGAACAGCAGGGTTTACATACTTTATACCCTCCCATTCTATAAAGAGGTAAAACAATTTTTCAGATAAAAATTGTTAATTTGGCATGTTTTATGAAAGGAGGTGAAAAATAAGTGAGTTAAGTGAATGTATTAAATATCTATTGTTTATTAGACTGTATACCGTGTAAAAGTTAAAATTACTAAACTATAAAATAAATTTTGTATGTGTGTGCTGTCTGTCAGTCATGGAACTGAATGTTTTACAAAACAACTTGTTTAAATGAGCAAAATCAGATGTTTACAAATCCCTTACATTAATAAGCATACATAAAAATATCCTTAAAAAAATGTACTACGACCTCGTACATAGGAAGCATCAATGTAAAAAATCCTAATTAAAATGTCATCAAAGTAATAACCATTTACATGATAATTCTCATTTAGTTGCATTTTGAATTGATAAACAACCTCAAGCATTGGCAGCGTCAATATAAAAAAAAAAAACTTAATTAGAACTATCACCAAACTTGTTTAAGTTTAATATAATTATTGAAACTTACTTACAGTGAAGTTGAGAGATGTGTAACAGAAAAAATGTTCACATAAAGTCTGCCACTCTCATCTTATTAGAATGTACCATATATAATCATAACATCTCTGTTAATCCCAGATGTTCTTCACGCTTAATTAACTGGGTACTCAAGTATTTAATTGTCATTATACATATTATTTGTATGTTTGTTAGCTATTCAGAAGTCCAAAGTTTTCGCCCATCAAAGACATAAGAGAACTTGTCAAAGTAGATTCAATTCTGTGATTGCAATATGGCACACATTTTTCATGTTTTTATAAACAATTTAACTAATATCTACTAATGATTTTTGTGTAATTAAATTATATCTTTATATCGTTATATTATGTATATGAATTTCAATAATCTCAATAGTATATTATTGGATACTTAAGAACAAATAGGATATAAGAATGTTGCATTTTTTTTATTTATCTTTAACAAAAAAACACTTTATTTCAAAATCTGGCTTAAAAAAGTTAAGAATGCGTATTACTTAATTTTAGCATCTTTTTTGTTTCTAAAAGTTGCGAAAATATCTTAAATAATAAAATTAATTACATGGTAACAGTTCATTCGAAACTCAATGCGCCTCCAAAGTAGGTAATAAATAGGTCTCACTCATTTCAAGGTATCTGCAAGGATATTTGCGTGGATCATTTGTGCAAATTGTACTTATGTTTTTTTTAAAATAATTGTTACGACTCTGTTCTTACCTACAATAGGTATTATAATTTAAATGAAAAGCATAGTCAGATTTTGAAGATATTAGTATTTGTAAGAACTAAATACAAATTTTTCCTTATTGGTATTAATGAATGGCCTAAGTATTATCATTCCATAATCTGGGTTTGAACTTGAATGAAATTAACGATTCTTTTGTATGGATTATTTAACATTAACTGAGTTATAGCTAAGATTATACATAAGTTATGTATTACGTATTGGAATTACATTGTATTTGTTTGCAATATATTATAAAAACTTGAAAATCATTGTCGTTTTATTTTAAGTCAAGACTCTAGAAAAAAAATATAAAATGTGATTAATTCACTACTAAAATTACAAAACTGGGTATTAAGTTTAGCTGGTATGGAGTATTTTTTTGTGTTGTACGATTATAGAAACATCCACCCACCCACGACTTGACGAAGACAATAAGTCCCACAGTGTGACAGGTGGCAAGCCTATCGCCAACCGGGTACATATCCAATCCCGAGCAAGGTTTTTTTGTTAGAAAATTGGAAAAACCCAGTTTTCTTTTTATTGCCTGACCCGGGAATCGAACCCGAAACCTCGTCCAGTCAAGTCCAACAAATGGACCGCTAGACCACAGAAATGACAGAGAAATCTACCCACATTATTTGGTTCAGTTCAGACATCGACCACAGATGTATGGTGAGTTCAGAGTAGTTAATTGTGTGAAGTTTCAAACTTAGGCAATAATTAGTTGCGATTTTATATTTTTTTTAAATTAACAAAGCAGTCAGACATACTTGCTAATAGAGCAAATCGAGCAGCGTGCCGTCACTAAGTGGGTACCTCCATAAGAAGGGGCTATCACCGAAAGTCATCCACGATAATTTAGTCGGTTCTTTAGGGGATTTGGCTTTGTCTTATTCATCCGTAAAAAAAATGGATAGTAGAATTCAAACGTAGCAGATGTAGTGTTGAAGATAAACCCTGATCTGGAAGGCCTTCGACGTCCACTACTGGCGAAAATATTAAAAAAGTACTTGATTTAATACTAGGACACCGTAGATTAAAATTTTTGAGAGATAACTGAGATTATATGCATCTCTTATTAACAAATACAGAATATCATAGTCAACGAATTGGGTTTCCAGAAAGTGTCTGCGAAGTGGATTTCGCGACATTTTTCACTTGAACAAAAAAGGACGCGATTTACTATTTCATGTGACTGTTTGGAGTTATTTGAAGCCGATGCAGACGATTTTTTGAATTGTTTAGTTGTAATGGACAAAACACGGGTTCATTACTGTACGCTAGAAACAAAACAACAATCCAAACAGTGAAGAAGACTTGGTTTACCACCTCCCAAAAAAGGCTTAGGCAATTTTGTTGGGAAAGGTAATGGCTTCAGTATTCTGGGAATCGAAGGGTGTGATTATGATTGATTATCTTCAACTATAAACTGATAACTAGGTACTTTGACTTACTATATCGTTTGCGAAAGCAAGTACCTAACAGAAAAACGTCCAGAAGTCCTCGGAAGAAAATTCCTGTTTCATCAAGATAACGCCCATGTGCAAAAGTCTGTGCAATCAATGGCTTATATCCACAGTTGCGGTTTTGAACTTTTACTGCACTAGCCTATATTCACCTGATCTAGCATCGTCAGACAATTAGAAGGTTAAAGATTGTCGACAAACGATGAGGTTAAATCAGCAGTTGACGCATATTTGTCTCTAAGGAAGGAAGGAATGCTTTGAATTGGAGATGACAAAAGTAGGTACATCGAACTTGATGTAGGTACTATGTAGAAAAATAAAAATGTAGGTACTTAACTGATTTAGTAGGATGTGTTTATTTTATTGGTCAGGCCGAACCCTGTAGGTGAATGCATAGGTTTTGTCGGGAGAAGGTAATTCAATTATCTTTATATTCTTATTTCTGTGTCTGTCGTGTGTAGTGTACCTAAATAAGTCTACAGGTACCTATTTATTTTTTAAAAAATTGCAAAGACGGAAATTTGCCCTTTTCTGAGTAGTTTGTAACGCAAATATTCAGATAAGATTATTAAGGTTTAGGTCCTTAGGTAGGTACTTGATATGATGCCAAGTTTATTTTTGCAGTTTTCTAATTTTGTTTAAAGAGTTTGTTGGAAGTGTTAATTAACCATTAGGCGCTTACTGCTCATTACATGGTGTTGAAATGTTATCTTAAATTAGATTTAAACTTATAAACTAGCGGGATAATAATGGAACAATTTGTCGGTAGGTAGATTTAGCAGTTATCACATATTATTAAGGTACATTATGTTAAGTTTATTATACATGTGTACCTAATTACTTATAGAAGTTCCTATCAAAATGAATGCTGAAGATTTTAGAACCATTTAGTTTAGCTAAAACTTTCAATCATGCAAAATGTGCGTTATATAAAACTGCGCAAAAATACCTGACCGTCAAATTTTACTTATTACGTATCACAGACAATATAATATATTTTAAGGGGCCATGTATGCTAAAATACGTCAACAATATACTGTTTTTTTCATACAAAGCAATTATGGATCTTGGCGACAAAAATACACAAGATTAACATTAATATGCTTTATAAGACTAGTGTTTCCAAAACACGATTCATTTCACAATGCTCGATAAAAAAAAAATCAAAAAGTTAACCCTTTTTTTGAAAGCAAAACCCAACTGTCTTCTTCAATTATGAAAATATCGACACCAGATTTAACATAAACATAGATAAGTATTATACCTAAAAGATTTGAATATTTTTTTTCAAATTACTTTTATAGTGTCAAAAATAGTGATTTGGCGCTTAAGACATTTACTTTTGAGCGCAATATTTCATAGTAATCATGGAACGGGGGAGTGCGCTGATTGGCTCTTCTGGCTGACTAAGTATGGGGCCTTAATATTTGTCATTATTTAATAATTATTATCAGTGGTAGTATTGACCTACTTTTAATTCGACTTCAAAAAAGGAGAAGATTCTCAATTCGACTGTATGTTTTTTTACTTACTTATATGTTGCGTGATTACTCCGTCAATGAGCCAACCGATTTTGATGGTTCTTTTTTAGAAATATAGACCATGATTCTGAGTCCTCATCGAATTCTTGCAGTGTTAGGCACAACTCAGACACTACTAGTACGATGTTGTTAAGATTTACATAGTACCTAAACGGGGCGGAACGTGTCGATGTCGGGTCGCATCGCA
>NJDC01000107.1:11307-23871 GCA_002245475.1 Calephelis virginiensis
GGTCGCGCGAGCCGCTGCAGCAGGCGCGCCCGCTTGCCGCCCTCACCCTCACCCCCCTCGTCCTCGCCCTCACCCCCCTCCGGCTTGCGCTTGCGGCCCACCACCGTGCCCGTCGGCCGCGCCGGGGGGTCGCTCACTGCGGACAAACATCGTGCTGAACGCTTCATAAACACTTCTATGTCCCCGTGCTGGTCCAGGGCCGCATCTGCCACTCTGCCAGGCAGCTCGTAAGAAGCGAGCGCAGGTTTGAATATAAATACTAACGAAAAATCCACTGGTGACAGAGTGCTGTACAGCAACTTCAACAAGACTCTGTAATATTCCAGTCCGAAGGGTACGGAATATTTGTCCGGCCTACATTTTGCAACTCAATTTTAAAACAACTTAACTATCCTCAAAGTTAAATCCTTAATAACAATGAAATATTATGAAAAATGAAATTGACATAATAATTTAGGCGAAAAGTGGTCACAATAGCTCTTTAAAAGTATCCAACTCAACAATATTATAGTATCGTGTCTAGGTTTATTTGACACTTCAATCACACAAGAACAATATTTTAAGACAAGTTATCAATTCCTTAATTCCCATTCATATCTATTACGAATATAACTTCTATAATTTATTGACGTTCATGTTCTTATTCGCCATGTTGAGCGATTTGATACCTATCTAAACACAAACTGGAATATTTTGCAGTCACTAATTATTGAAACTATAACATACACATATTCTCCCTGTGATCAAGAGGTTGTGGTGGGTGTGATGCTGGACTTGACTTTGTCTCGGGTCGCTCCCCGAGTAGGGATATTTAATTTGTTATTCATTTTTCTAATGTAAAAAAATAACATTACCCGGGGTTGAATAAGCACCCGGTTAGCGATAGGCTTGCCACCTATCACATTGTGGGATTAAGCGTTCTTCAACTAGTCGTAGGCCCTGGTTGTACCACTGCCTACATATTCGGATATATGGGCGCAAAGTCAATTTTTTATAACCATATGTATTCATTTATTTTCCCGTATTTTCAAATATAGACTCTAGCATGGCTACATATCGTTTAATAGTTATCTAACTATTGGGAGTTTTTGCGCTATCGAGCGAAAAGATTGTAGTTTTTCCTAATTATTGATTTTCGTGTTGTCGAGTTTTGCTCAGTTCAAATGCACAAATGAAATAATCGTAAAGACATTAGTGTATCGTGTATTCCTTGTTCCAGTCAAATCTCACTAAATTAGCATGAGTAAGGAGACCAAAGCTTTATTCAAGACCCTGATATGACTTTTCTGGCGACTAATGACTACTATTCAATTATTTCGAGCCCGATTTTGTCAAACCGTGTAACTTGATGCAAATTTCAACTAGATTATTTGCAAATGCTAACGCCGATGCCAAAACCAAATGAAAAAAAATACTCACTATTTAATGTAGCTGTTGAGCGAGTGCTCCTATTGACGCTTAAATTCCTGAGCGACATCTCCTTCAGTGGTTTGTAAGAGCGCCTGCCCCGGATGCTTCGCAGACCGCTCAGGTAAGGACTGGCGCAGTCTTCAGACACCACTGACGATTCCGTGATGTCCATCTCCATCGTTGTGTTATTGCCTGTAAATGCAATTGTTTTGTCAGACTTTTAGTCGTTTCTGTTGAATTGTAAAAACATAAGCAATGTTGATAGCGTAACATTACTGTATGTATCCGACAGGATGATATACTTCTACTTAGTCTATTAGTTAATAAAACCTTGACTATGTATAGATTATAAAATTTTACAAGAACGGATTGTTCCCACAGCCTTACCACAGTACAAACAAGAACAGTATGGAAACTATACCTAGTTGTACAACGCTTACACTTCATTTAAGTAGTTAATTTTTTTATTAATCGTATATCAACAACTACCTAAGCAATTAACAAATAATATAAGTACCTATCGATACCCGCGTTAACGGGTAAGAAAGGAATTAAAAATTTCGCCACGGGACTTGAATCCTCAGTAGCTCAATTGGTTCGAGCATTCGTTGGCTTGAGACGAAAGGTTACAGGTTCAAATCCTGTCTGGGGCGAGATTTTTTCTTTCTTTAAAATTTATAGATACCTATCGATACGTTTAATCGTAGTTAGGGAATCTATCGAGTTCCGCACTTACTATAATAGTTTTCATAATTTTCAGGTTTCCTTTTGATGTGACAAATTCATTTTGCCGACAAGTGACAAAACTATTTTTGTTTCGCTCCTGTTAGTTATAGTGCCACTAACTTATCTATTACGTAATCTTTACGATTAACTTTTCTTGTCTCGTTTTTACTTAGGTGACGTTAGGTTTTCGTTGTCACTGTTTTAATAGTTCATTGATAGCTAACAAGTGTGTGTATCTGTGGATAGTACGTGAGTACGGTAGATTTAATGCTCTATAACTGAAATTTTGAAATTGAAAATATTTATTCGAAACTGAAACAGTTATACAATTACAACATGTTGCAACGATAATAACTGCATTAGTCAGAGACTGTGTCGCAGTTATTAACGCCACCTCCGGAAAACAAACAGAAGTTGTACCGAAGAGGATAAATAAAATTAACTAATATAAGCAATCTTGAAGGTTGCGTGCATGAGTATATGTGTGTGTGTGTTTAAAAAAAGATTAATACACTATATTAAACTGACTTAAATTAAGAGTAGTTTAAAATTTAATTAACTCTTCTACAGCCTAAAAGCCATTGAAATAATTTCAATTTGCAATCTCGAAACGACAGAGGATAAATATTGAGAACTCTGTTAATTTTTTTTACAAAATGGGACTGATAAAGAGAAACTGATGGCTTAATGAGATTATTCGGTATCTCTCAATATCACAAACTGCATCATGTCTTATTTTGTTATTAAATAGATTGAAATGATTGAGTAGCTGTATTGTTTACTATAAAAAATTGTAAAATACGATTGTAACTATTCTATATTAGATATTAGGGCTTTATTTTGATATACCTAAATTGCAAATAATAAAGTCTGCTCTTGCTATGGAGAAACAGCTAAAGTCCACATGCTCGAGCTCTCGTCTGGCGGGAGGCTTTTGTTCATTCTGTCTGCCGATACATAATGGTTGTTCAACGTAAACATCCTTGCTTGCATATCACACTGCGGGTGTATTTGTCTGGGAGCACTGATTGTGCCTCTGCCTACATCTTCGCGGACATGGGCTTTAGGATACTAAATAATAAGATACGAGATAAGACTCACCGGTGTAATTGGCTTGGACCGAGGTGTCAGTGTTGTCATGTCGCAGACTGCGGCGGTACGGGGACACCTTCACGCGGGACTTGGAGTAGTTCGTGTCCAACTTGCGGCCCTCGTCTGTGCCCACACATCCTCACCTTATTTACATAATCTTACGGGTTCATATATATCTGCTTGAGCTGACTATTGCTGAGGCAGGGGTGTTAAGCCTTTTACGTAAATCTCCATTCCGTAGCACAACAGTTACGAGAACTGACGCTATGGCAGCAGGGATTGCTGGTGGCATCAATCCGAAAGAGTCGTCGCTAAAATTTACACTTCATTTTGGTCACAATTTTAGTGACAAAAGAACAATTTTTGTCTATGAACAAGCTTCTTGATGAGACGACAGTTGTCTAGAATTCTTATAAAGAGTCTAACACAGAGAAGATTATTTCTATGGTGAGATCAATTTGCGTAATAATTCCAGTTATTAATTTACTAGCTGTTACCTCCAAGTATAAAAACCTATATACACAACAAAGTATACCTAATCTATTTCCATGTTAAGACTCATTGAAATCGGTTTAGGAAATGTTTGACACATTATGAGTAGTTTTTTATTATACAGATTATGTTAGTATAATTCTGATAATTCTAGAGTTACCTTCACCATCGACTTCCACTATAACTTCTATATCCACACTCTTCTCTGTCTCCTCTTTCCCTTTCTCAGGCTGAGCTTTCTCTTTTGCATCTTCTTTTTTAGGCGAATCCTTCTTCTCCGCCTTTTTATCTTGCGGTTTTGGTGAATCCGCTGAACGCAACTTGCGATCAGTTATAGGATCCTCTTTCAATTTGAGGACTTTCTCTTTTGACTGTAAATTTGAATTTTAATTTAGTTATCACGTAATTCTTAATTTTTACTATTTTATGAGGTTATACCATTGTATACATTTTTCCGACCTTTTTTTTACGTACTACATACAAACACAAATCCATGGCTATGCTTATAAACGTATGCAAATATTCATGATAAAATATGTATAACATATTTGATCATAATACACAGATACCAGATGCTTGAGCCGCCAAATAAAATTATAACAAAAGACTCCTCTCGCTGGGGCGTTAGTACTCAACATTGCTATGTTACGGTTTGGTAGGTAAGGTTGCCCAGGGAGGCTCGAGCCCCGTCTAAATTTGGCTATAGGCAATATGTTATACATTAGGAGACCCATCTGCCTCTGCCCTCCAGTATACAAACAATCATTTATTATGGTTGAAAATAAATGTCTACCAAATTTGTTTCCGAAATTGTGCACAATGTAACCGACTTGTTAAAGTAAAAATGCATGCATCTGCTAAATGAGTTTAATTACCATACTCCACATGAAATCTTAGTTGGTTAGTTTTCAATTTCAAAACCTCCAGTTTCAATTACTTTAAATTATACTGTCCCAATATCCCAATAATGTTGTTCCAATGTCCCAAAATACCATTAACATTGTCCCAATATCTGATTAGTATTGTCATATTATACCAATATCTAACAAATAGACCAGCAGTATTATGAACTATACTTCAACCTTTTGGCACTATATAGTCTTTAATCAAAGATAACTTCGCTCATTAACCAAATTTGATCAAATATCATATAAAGTTTATTTTAAAACATTTTCTACATCAACTTTTTTATTTGTTTAAATGCACAACTTTGTCAAGACGTTATTGTGCTTGTTTTTTAAACGTTTACAGAACGCACTGATACGAAACTTGTCTTTATATGCAGTAGATATTCATGCTCCAGAAGCGCTTTAATTTTTTTCCTAACAAGTTCTTACGTTAGCGGTTTTGGTGTGAACTTGTAATTACTTTTACCTGTAAACGATATACAAACATTAGACTCACATCATCCGTAGTGTGATCTTTGTCCGTTTGCTTGTCGGAAGCGGGTCGTGGCGTTTCCGGGGTCCGGGTTGCTTTCACCTTTGGGTGAGAAGCATATATTTAAATAAATAAATATTTTAGTAGCATTTGCTAGCGACTTAAGAATATAGATGTTGGCAAAACAATAGCAAAAAAATAGGAATTTGATATTTTTTTCTATAAAATTTTACAGGTTTCTCTCAGCCAGAGGTTGCCGGGGTTACCAGATAACAGGGTGACAGAATACAATTTCCAATAAAAAAATGTATACTGAATATGCGACACTTCTAACTTTATCCTGATGTTTTGGTATTCCAATCTGGCAATGCTAGGAGCTTATCCACCACCATTAATCAGTGATTCTCAATTAGAGGCATGTGAACTTCTTACGGTTTACAAAACTATGTAGAGAGGTGCGAACGAAAATAAAAATCGTTAGGATTATTTATAGCTATTTATGACAGATCTATGTCTTACTCAATCTAGCGATTTTATTGTGAAAAGGTAACAGAGAGTATCTGCCTAAAAGTTATTATTTATTTTAATAATATACTAGAATATCATAAAAAAGATTTTGTAGTTTGAGCTGTTATGAAGAGAAATAATTGAAAACCACTGGTTTAGACATTTTTTTAGCTCCAACGGCAAATTTTAAAAACATGTCTACGAGAAGAGATACAGCTACTACAGATCAGCAACTGTTATGGATAGCGCACACTTTAGACGCGCCACATCGCAGCGCATAAATCTACTTAGATCGCTTATTCGTTTTATAATCCGAGTATTGATCCATTTATAATCAACGTTCCCAAAGTAAAGCGATGCTACAGCAAAAAAACATCAGTGATTTAATCATTTGAATTTTTTTCGTTATTGCCCTTACTTTGTTTTCTCTTCTTTAACATTTCTATTAATTGGCTTACTGTTTTGTTTCTGTTACTATTTTAATTGTATAACTATAACACATAACTGCGGTTGGTCTTCCATGAGAAACAAATAAATATAATAAAATTGTGCTTATGTGTACTGTGCAATACGATGCGCCCCGACCTGACACGCTGCGGCCCGTCCAAATGTGCACTAACCTTTACTGTTATTTTCCAATAATTAACAAAAATACTTTTCTACCGAAATTGTAGCAATCTTAACTATGATAGGTTATTTAAATTGGCCATACGACACCACAATTGTTATCATTTTCCGAAACCATGATGACGATAATCCACATAATATTTCGTATGATATAGCAATAATAAAATATTTTTAGCTAGACATTTTTATAAAATGTACAAGATATTAGAAACTCCATCTCCTTAATAACAAAAAAAGAGACAAAACAGGATACATTTAGTAATTCAGCATGGATAAAAAACTTTATATTATAATATACACTTACCGTCACCCCTCAACCCAACACCGCTTTTATCGACAGATGAGTAAGATACAACATAGATTTTATTTTACTGGTAATTTTGACAAGTCTTTATATAAAAATCAAGTAACAATAAGCATAGCATCCTGTAAACCTAGCTTGAATCATTTGTGCCTGCGAGTTAAGATTTTAGAAGGTAGATCTCAGAAAACAAGCTCGGGAACTGTTACATGACTTGTTTGACACACCAAAGAGTATATAAATAATACATAATAAGAGGCGGATCTTCCATAGCTATACAGCAAACCCGAATTTTGGCTTAAATGACACAAGACACTTGACAGACAAGTAACAATTACATGGTGAAATGGTATAACCCGTTTAATTTGAAAGTAAGTCTAAAAGAATTCAGATATAAGGCAACTAGTGTCATATGATTTAGGTGAAAAAAAACCTAGCAAACTTAATGCTTTAATTTTTTTGTATAAATGTTGCGCCAAACTGTGACACACCACGGAAATAGTGAAAAACGATTTTAATAATTTTGAATTTTTAAATTTTCGAAAACAGCATGACCTCTGTTTATCAGGTAGTTCATCACAACATGTAGGCAAAAGAAATAGTGCTCCTGAATTCTGCAACAGTTGCATTGTGTCCTTTTCTTAACATCTAGGACACAATGGCAAACGTATATTGCCATGTCATTTCTCAGCTTATGACAATAGTAAAAGACACTTGACAGGATCTTATCCAGTAAACATCGCACAAGCTGGTTTGAAAGACATAATACAACCCCAACTCACTAAAACCAAAAAGTTATGGTTGTAAATGACAGCACAACACAGACATAGATACTTGTTAGTGAACAGGTAAAGCTTAACTGAGAGCTATACGTGCTACGGAGCCCCATAAGTGAGCTTGGGAAACATTTATCAGTTCTTACCACGAGAACTCCTCGTTCTTTGCAAATAAATTTGAGTATCTGATCACAGGACCGATGCGCCATTAAAGCATCTAAAGTACATAAGGCCGAGATGGATCATCGCTGGTTTTGAAATACAAACAAGTAATTCTCTAAATTGTCAACTCGATACCCAGACAACCGCCACCTGGGACACAAGGCAACAAACACAAGACAGACCAATGACCATCGCTGACACCGCGAGCTCACCTGCGAGCGGCGCGTGTAGCTGCGGCTGGGCCCGTCGGGGGTGGGCGGTTCGAACTCCCCGTCCGAGTCCTCGTACGTGAGCTCGGGGAACACTTCATCCCGCGAGAGCTCCTCGTTCTCGTCTTCCGAACTCACCGTGTCGCCGTTCGTAGCGCCGTTGTGGACTCGTGCGCCGTTTTGTTTTGCCTTCTCCTCGGTCTTCTTCTTTTCTTCAGCGTTTTCCACCTGTAATAACCGCATCATATCAGTAATATTCCAATCTAACTGCTCTTGGGTTTCTCAAACCTTAACGGAACGTTGAAATCACAGATTTATAATTGAAATAGACAAGAAAAGTTTTAGTGTAAGGCGTTTAGTCTAAGCTAATGAGGTAACGAATTCGTCAAAGTTTAACTTGCGACAAATGCAATAATTGTAGATCATGATTTACAGAAATGGCAACTGCATTTAAAGAAATGTATTGGAACAATTAATTAATTTTCCCCCTTCCTGAGTTATTGGGTCTATATATTTATTTTTAATTTTAAGGTATCTCAACCTGTGGCAGTATCCCGCAACGCGCATAACCTTGTTCTGCCGCCATAACATCAATACTACCTAGATACACTTAAACGTTTTCTATTAAAAATTATCTATTAAAAAAATAACCCTGTTACTAAACAATACTCATAATATACCTTGCTAGATTTTTCTTTACTGCTATCTTCGTTTTCGGCTTCCGTTTCTTTCTTATCCTTTTTCTCCGGAGACTTATCACCAGCCTTATCTTTCTTGTCTTTGTCTGTCTTCTTTTCTACATTGTTTTCTGTTTGTTTGGAGGATTTTGGCCCCTGAAAACCAATAAACTAACCCAATAATTAAACGTAGAAAGGCTGCTTCCAGTAGGCAGGGAAATAAGAAAACTATTTTGGTCTTAGTAGCAAGACTTGCTTGTCCTACATGTTTTGTTCATCATTAATTCTATATCAGTTTTAGTATAAGTAATTAGTTAGATTGTGAAAGTGTACAATTAATTTTGTTTTCAAGTTTAATTCTGTTTGTCGGACCACTCAATCGCGCCTTAAAGCTCGAACAAATCGTGACAAAATTTTGCATCAACATAATATAACCTGGATACATGGGTGTTTTTTTATCCCGACGTTTTAAAGACGCCAAATATTTTTAATGCGAGAGTAAAGATGCGACCAACATTAAATGTTTGTGAAAATATTAGTGATCAGGAAAATATTTTTTTCCCAACTTTTCAATGGACTTTTGTTGCGAGAGATAAAGCATTTTTTTTTTTAAGTTTGCATTACTGACACCGCGACGTTATACACATATTTACTACACGTTCAAATGGTACATACACAACTTTGTTTATTTTTCTCGACCGCCTCGTTGGTCGAGTGGCTAGCGTACACGCCTAACTACACCGAAAAACCGAGAGGCTCTGGTTCGATTCCCGACGTTGGCAGGCATTTGTATGATATGAACATTTTAGATGTCAGCATTTCCATGTCTGGATGTTTATTAAATTTATTGTGGTATCTATTTAAGTATTTCTATGTATTGGTGTCGTTGACTAACACCCTTAAAACAAGCATATTATAATTTGCTTCCTTTGGAGTTAGATTTAATTTGTGAAACTTGTCCAGGGGTATTAATTTATTATTTTCTTTAACGTCGCAACGGAGCAATGTCATAGTGTATCCTGTGTGGAGATAGCAAGCTGGAAGAAGAGTCACATAGGCTACATTTTATCCCCGATTTCATAACGGGATCCCAGGAGAGAATACTTACATAATTCGCACACGTTTCTGCAGGTAATATTTTGTAAAGAAAAAGAGTACTTACAGGTTTCTCCTTATTTTCCACAGCCTTTGCTTTTTCTGGTGTCTTTTCTACGGTTTTGTCTTTTTTATCGTCTCCCTTTTCACTCTTGTCTTTTTTGTCAGCTGGCTTTTCTGTGTTCTTGTCCGACTTTTCTGCCTGCTTGTCATTAGATTGTTTGTCCGTCTGCTTGTCTTTCTCTGCATTGGCTGCTATTTTTTTCTTCATGTCCTTTACAGGACTGTCCGTTTGTCTCTGAATATTTTAAAAATAACCCATTAATAATATAAAGTTTGTTAAGATATTGTAACACAATTTGGTGTCAAGAAATATTTCCTATTTTTCTTTTTGGATAATTACAAGAGGATATCTTAATTTCATTGAAAATTCACTATTCAGGCTTAAAACTGTCTCCCTTACACAGTATTTTCAAAGAAACAATAACTGAAAAGTCTTAAGGCATAAGTGAATAAGGCTGATTCTAACTTAAAATATCGCTTTAATTATTTGTAGTTTTTTTATGTTATAAGACAGCGAATTGACATGCGTGACTTATCGATACCATAAATGTTATAGGTGCGTCGCTGGCTAGGGCTTGGTGTAAAAACCTATTGTGCATGTCCACCGGATACCCTACTTCCGGTCCATAACATAACACTGTCAATAAGGTGGCAGGAATATGTAAGACAATATAGATCCTTCGACAACACGTCCCTCGCCAACCTTGTCGAAGAACTCACCAAAGAGCACACCAAATCGTACTCGACGTACGTTTCGCCTCGACTCCGCGTCATACTCACGAAGTCGACCGTACGGTACAGACGACGACACACAAGTGTGCTCTCGTGTGTCGACTTGATAAGTTGTTTTATTTCACTAGTTCGGACTCTATTCGTGATCTGCTCGCGGTGGTCGGTGGTGGAAACTTCAGGTAGGGTTGTCACACGTGACAATTTGGATTGTTTCTCTCTGACTTTATTCGTGGTCTGGTTCTGTTAGTAATTAACTATTTAACTTGTGTTTGCCTCTTACAAGCTGCTACGCAGAGAAGCAGAAAGTCTACTCCATACAAAAGACCCAGATTGAATTAAGCCATGTACTTAGTGAATGCCACAAACATTCCAAAAAAAATTTACCCACAAACAGTAAGAATTTAAATCATCTTGCCTTTTTAATCCCCGACGGAAAACGTGTAGTGTTATAAGTTTGACGTGTCTGTGTGTGTCAGTCTGTGGCATCATAAATTTTTAACGGTTGGTCCGATTGCAATACGATTCTTTGTTTGAAAACTGACGTGATGAAGATGGTTCTTAGCTACATTACATGTAGGTTTTGTCGGCGGTTTATTTTTTTTTGCTCTTGTGTTATTTTCCGTGCTGTTAAGAGTACTTATAAAACAAAGATGGGAACATCGTGTTGCCAAGCGTCTGGAAGTTTCCTCTACTAGACATTATTTTTAAGTCTATACATTTTTGGGGCCTTTTCCACTGTAGCTGGCTTTATATAATTGTTCTCACTGTACACACGTGGTGCATGTCTACTGTATAAACAACGCTTATAGTTAAATAACCGCAACCTGTCGTATTATCGTACATTGCATTACCTTATCTTTATCGTCCCCTAAGGGCCCCTTGCGCGTGACCATTTGACTCATATCCTGAAACAAGATGAAAGTTATGTGAAGATGATGCTAACATTAATTAACACTAATTATGGCATCAAAATGTGATGACCCTTACAATATAAATACATTTCTGTATACTATGGTAATATGATCGTAGTAAGTCTGCGGGGCTAGTCGACCTTCGCAGTCGACTGCACATTCATCACAAACTTCAAACATTGACCGGTAAAGCGTTTTGTATTAATTCGTGTTTAAAATAACACAAGGTTACAAATTCTCTATGGCTTGCTACAATCTGGTCCTAAGTATAAAATAAAATTGATTAGAAACATTCTATTTTATTTATGTTTCATTTTTATTTTCTTATCAAATGTAAAACATTTTTCATGTGACTTGAAGGCACTGAAGGCACTTGGTGATAAGAGACACATGTCGCTTATAAAACATCCATTGAAATGGTGCTAGGCTACTGGAGAATGGGTTGAGGCAGAATTGAATTTTTGGTCAAAAAAAAATACCAGCTATGTTAGCTATGGTAGCTGGTATTTTTTTTCCGTGTTTCAGATTTGCACGAAACAGTTACTAAAATGCTTTAGGTATTAGGCATGTTTAACAACCATCCATCAAAAGCATAAAATTTGCTTACAATAACTATTGTTTACCAAATACAAAGAAGTTTAGAACAACGAAAAAACTTAATAAGCATTTGGAATAAAAATGGCAAAACGGACGGAAATCGAAATCAGCGATTTCTGAGATAACTGTAGGTGCCTACTTATACTTTGGGACTACAAAAGTTTAATAGTTTGTCGCCAGACATTTATTTTGTTCACAATAAACGCAATGGGAAGTAAGTCTTTCCTTAACCACCTGTATGCCGCGACTTTAACGCTACAGTATAACTGAATTGCGCGGATCTGCGTTCCGGAATGCAAAGGATTAATCCTATAACCATAGTTTGTGACAATCACAGAATACAAACGATTTTGACAATTGAAACAATTACCAAAAAATCCAGCACAAAACGAAAATCAATCAAAGAAAATGTTTGTACAATAAATACAATTATTCTAAGGTGATCAAGTACCTAATGTATCAATCCTGGTCATAGCAACAAGAGTTGGAAATAAAATGTATAAATGCCAGAACCATTAAAAGGTTTCGCTTCACGTAACTTAAAATAATAACTACAAGTTGTCTGCACACACGAGGGAAGTCACTCGACCGTTTACAGGTCTTTAGGTTAGAATTTATTTTTTATCGCCTCTGTGGTCTAGCGGTCCCGGTGTTGGACTTGACTGCATGAGGTCCCGGGTTCGAATCCCGGGTCGGCTAACAAAAAGAAAATGGGATTTTTCCAATTTTCTAATAAAAAAAAATGTTGGTCGGGATTGGAAATGTGCCCGGTTGGCGATAGGCTTGCCACCTATCACATTGTGGGAC
>NJDC01000107.1:23951-38351 GCA_002245475.1 Calephelis virginiensis
TGCTAGTCTGAAATCATAATAATGATTATAAATCTAATCGAAGAAACTGACTTCAATTTGTAATTCAAACTATTCACGGTTAGCATTTGATTATACATACATAAATAAATAACATAATAAATAAATAAATATTCCTAGACAAGTTACACAAATTGAATCTAACCCCAAAGTACCTAAGCAAATTATATGTTTGTGTTCTGGGTGTTCAGTCAACGATTTGAATACATAAAAATACTTAAATAAATACCAGAATAAATTTAAACACCCAGACCCAGAAATGCAGACATCTAAATATTCATCACACAAATGTCAACCCCCGTCGGGGGAACGGGGAACCCGAGCCTCGCGGTTATCAGTGTAGTTATATGCTAGCCAATCAACCAACGAGGCAGATAAATATAAAGGAAAACATACGTAGCCTGCGATTGTTCATGTTTCAGGAAAATATTGTCGTCAAATTAAATCATTTGAAAACGGGACAAACTGAAAATTGGAACAAATGAGCCTCAAGACTATTTTAATTCTCAAAGAAAAGAGGAGTGTTATAAATTTGACGCTCGTGTCCGTGGCATCATAATGTGGACGTCATGAGATTAATTCCTATTGTAATTCAAATCATATTAAATACAAGACTCTCAAGTTACGCTTAACCTAACTCCAAATAATAAACCCGACCGAGACAAGACGATAGTCACTCGTCCGTGTAGTGGTTGAGGGGCTTCTATATATTAATTGGGGATCCCGATTTAATAAGCAACAAAGCACGACTCACTGGATAAGCCATGAAACAGACAGAATGTTAGCACGTTTTTTTTTCGAATGACTAATGTGTTGCCAACCTCGGAGTTTTTATAACTTCACCGAGATTTGATGTTAGTACGTCTGTGTATTATTAACCGAGTAAAAAAAAGGGCAGAAGTTCTCAATTCGAATGTATGTTATGCCATTAATCGACACATACCCAACCGTTTTTTATGACTCCTTTTTTTAGAAAGATAGGCCATGAATTCCAGAAATTCTAATATTGATTATATCATGATTCGACTCGTCGTCATCACCACATAGCATAACATAAGAGAAAAATGCATACACTAATTAGGTATTAAGTATAACTCAAAAACTGTTCATATTTATTAAATCTATTCTGGTATCTATTTAAGTATTTCTATGTATTAGAATCGTTGACTAACACCCATAACACAAGCATATAATTTGCTTACTTTGGGGTTAGATTCAATTAGTGTAAGTTGTCCAGGGATATTTATTTATTTATTATTATTTATTTTTAATATCAAATGTATCAAAAACTGTTGTTGATAAAATTTGTGTGGGACCATTTGGAATCATTTGCTATCTTTCGTAAAAAGACTTATCAAATCGCGACGTGTTACCCAGTGAAAAAGTTCGAATCGGTTTTGCAGCTTTACTGCGCCTCAGTCTAAACCCTATATTAACTAACATCATAATACTGAACGTAAAGCAGAGTTTATGTATACCTTTGTTTAATGGAATACATATCTGTAACTACCTGTAGGATTTAATAAAAAATATATTTGGCTATGGACAGTGCACATTTAAATAAAAGGTTAAAAAAGACTAAGTTTATAACTTATACAAATACAATTTCCAGTGCGAAAAAAGGATCCCAAAACATACGGTAATCGGTATAAAGTACTGCTCACTTATTTTAAAACCAAAAATTTTTTCTGTATTTTAACACTACTTACTAAGTAAAATTCTACCCATTTTTTTTATATATGAATCGTTACAAGAAGTAAAATCAATACTGGACTATTCTGATAGTTTACTTTTCTACATCCACCAATACATTTACTCCTTAATATACTTTGTATACTACTGCTGAAAACCCTTTCAAGAAGTTATTACCATAGCTAACGATAATAGCACATTAATGGGTCTGTCTATTCGTTTGTAGACTATTAGACGGGCGGGTCAACGAACTTGCGTCAACACACAAACGTAATAAGCGTAATGCGTGGTACGTGTTACGAGCATAAAGCGTTTTTTATAACTAGCTGATCTGGCGAACTGCCGCCCGTTCAGTTTGTATGGTGAAAATTTAAGGATTTTTCTAGTTTCCTCACAGTCGAACGGGATATTATGTCTTATGTTCTTCTTCTAACTCGACGCTACCTCCCCATCAATTTTTAGACAAATTGGTGTAGCCGTTCTTAAGTTTTAAATAGTGTAACTATTGCCACTTTCTTTTACATAGGTATACAGATTTCGCAGTCACATCATATAAAAAAAACTTCACCCTTAAAATCTTTAACAACATTTTGTTCCTAAAAAACTCAAATATACGTAATTTCACTTTAAATAATTACCTCTTGTCTCACTTAACCAATTTTCATGAGATATTTAGATTTTTAAACATCATTTTATGGTCATTTGACCGCCTCGTTTGTCGAGTGGCTGGCGTACCTACACGTCTAACTACATAGACCAACCGCGAGGCTCGGGTTCTTAAGTGTTTCTATGTATTAGAATCGTTGCCTAACACCCATAACACAAGCATACAATTTGCTTACTTGGGGGTTAGGTTCAATTTCTGTGATTTGTCCAGGGATATTTATTTATTATTATTTATATTTATTTCTGCCCTTCCGCAGAAAAATGTCTGTATATTAAGATAAAGTAAGAGTTTAAAGAAAACTTGATTTGTTTTTATTTATTTTGTCTTCACACGTCCCTATGATTTCTTCATAAGTTTACCTAATTCAATTATAGAGTATAACATTATCCTTAATCACACTAATATTATAAATGTGAAAGTTTGTTTGTTTGGATGTTTGTCCGTCAATCGCGCAGAAACTACTGAAAGGATTTTGATGAAGTTTGGTATACAAACAAGCCATGAGCTGACTTGGGTGATAGAATACTTTTAATTCCTATTAAATGTTTGCTCCCTTCGGAATTCCATGCAGGAAGCTAGTATAAATTTAATTATTAAATAAAAACAAATTTTTTTACGAGCATAATTCACAAACATTTTTGTTAAATTATTAAACTATAACCCAATAATATAAATGCGAATGCGAAAATCTATCTGTCTGTTGCTCTTTCACGGCTTGAACCACTGAACCTATTGATCCGAGTTCAAACATAGGCTATAGCTATTTTTTTTCAAAAACCCTCAAAGGACTACAAATAGAGGATGAAAGTTTGAAGATTTATTAAAAAAAATATATTATCACTTGACACCCACACCTACATTTGGTTACGCCTTGATAAACATAGGCTACATATTTTATTACTAGAAAAACCATGCAAAATCGGGTCGGGTTGGTAATTTAACGATACTGTGAATACATTTCATTACAATCTCTAAAGCTTGTACCTTAGACACATGGCCACAGCCAAGGACTGCGTGAGCTCTATCAGCAGATGCGAACGATCATTACCAAAGACTAAAATTAGAATCATTCACTTTAAACGTCTAAGTGTCGCTGCCTTCACGTCGTTCACCATTAGATTCAGACCTACCCCTTATCATTACTATTTACTGTATACTCTAACACCCACTGCTTTACGTTGGTCTCCTCCAATCTTAACCAAGGTTCCCACTTCTCCGTATTTACCCTAATCTCTTCAGGTACATTTTTGTGTCTAATTTGTACCGAGTATTTGCCATAGTCGCCACACTTGGCACAGGTCTGGTTGATGCTGAAGGTAGGTAGGCTAACAATCAGATGGATTTCTTTTTGGTAAGAAATACAGAATCCAATGATGATAAATATGCGTTGTCAGAGGCTGAAGTACATGAAACCTATTTTGTTAATTTTATCACCTACTCTAAACAAATTAATATTAACAAGATAACGGCGAGCTGATTGCAAAAAAAATACTGTTGACTAAAAATACTGTAATATTTTGGATATACGGGCTTTTTTTAATGATTTTATCATTTTTAGTTAAGTCTCATGTCATGCAACACTGTTAAACTTGCAGCTACAAAGTTGTGAGGACAGGCGATACAGCAGTTATAATATGTTCCAGTCCTAGAATTCCAATATATAGTCTACAGGCCCATGCCAAAAATAGATAGGTCATATGAACCACCTGATAACGTATATAGAACGATATAAGTGCATAAAATAATAAGATTCAGCACTATGGCGTCACCTGTAAGCTGTCCAGCTGAGTGCAGGTGAGAATTCAGAAGTGCAGGTGAGAATTCAGAAGTGCAGGTAGAGTGAGTCCGTTTTGCTCATTTATTTTTGTACGGCATTGTTACGAGTATCATTGGATTAGAAGCTGTACTGAAACAGTATGAAACTGGTGCCGTACAGAATCAAGTGACCAAATTTAAATTTAATCACAAAAAATACCGGATTTCTGGCACACCATTTTGTACGGCACTACACGCTTTCTTATTATTTGTCATGTTTCTATCGACGATAGCAATATGCGGTACAAAAATAAGTGACCAAAACAGACTCACTCTACCTGCACTTCTGAATTCTCACCAGTACTCGGACAACTTACAGGTGACGCCATAGTGCTGAATCTTATTATTTTATGCTCTTATATTGTCCTATACACGTCACCTGGTGGTTCATATGACCCGTTCATTTTGCCATGGGCCTGTAGTCTAATCGTAATGTTGTTCAATATCCTCTGCAGCTATGTAACTTATGCTCAATATCAGAAAACATAAAACTTAAGATTAAAGTGAACAGGGAATTAAGTTTGCAAGCGTTTTTAATGTGATATTTTTTTTTCTTTCGTGCTCAATTTCCTCGATATCACAATAATTCAGATCTCAAGTAATAACATTTTTGTTCAAAAAATTAACCTTAAAATGTTAAAGTTACATTACGTAACACAACGTATACACTAAATTTGCTAGATTGCACAAATGAAGAACTATTTTGAAATGTTAACTGTTCTATATATAAAAAAAAATACTAATCTGAATTTTTACACGACCGTGCACAGAACCGAGTGTCGTACGACTCGTACCTTGTGCTTCAAACAAAGAAACTCGCACACAATGGGCTCCATTGTTCAGACTTCAGACGTACTTCGTCCTAGAATGCAAGTAGCTAGACCTACAAGGAATAATGTTGTTCAATATCCTCTGCAGCTATGTAACTTATGCTCAATATCAGAAAACATAAAACTTAAGATTAAAGTGAACAGGGAATTAAGTTTGCAAGCGTTTTTAATGTGATATTTTTTTTTCTTTCGTGCTCAATTTCCTCGATATCACAATAATTCAGATCTCAAGTAATAACATTTTTGTTCAAAAAATTAACCTTAAAATGTTCAAGTTACATTACGTATACACTAAATTTGCTAGATTGCACAAATGAAGAACTATTTTGAAATGTTAACTGTTCTATATATAAAAAAAATACTAATCTGAATTTTTACACGACCGTGCACAGAACCGAGTGTCGTACGACTCTTACCTTGTGCTTCAAACAAAGAAACTCGCACACAATGGGCTCCATTGTTCAGACTTCAGACGTACTTCGTCCTAGAATGCAAGTAGCTAGACCTACAAGGACTAGATTGTACCTAGGTTTTTAAAAAAGTAAGTTTTGTAATGCTTTAAATTGGAAGGCAACTACGCAGTCTCCTGATACTAACAAATATTCGATATTCGTATTTATAATAATTTTAACGAATAACGAACCTTCACCTACGGTCCAAGTTTAAGTGCCAAATGTTAAAGTAACGTTTCCAATAGAATCACAGCATTTCAAACTTTTGTAACAGGTTTCTCTAGTGCCGAATCCGCACTAATATTAAAACGATACTACCAGATAATACTTGCCATGGTGTTAAGCGTCTGTTCGATTCTTACGAGATACCGAAGGCACACCTATCCCTGAATGAGTCCAAAATCAATGTGAAACTGATATGATAATAATTATACTATTCTACACTGCTATCTACGAGTATATCGGTTTGGTAGATAACGACACTCCTTGTACGATAAGAGACTGAAGATAATTTTTGGACAAACAAAATGAATGCTTTCTTCCGTAGTTCCGACCCAAATAAATGATAACTAGCAGACTTACAACACAAATTTGCAATAAATAAAATAGAACATATACTTTTTAACGTCGGCACTTTGTGGAATTCCATTGTATACACACTTTTTAAGGTAAAAATATCTTCACACCCATATCCCCGAAGGGGTAGGCAGAGGTACAACCAAGGCACCCACGACTAGCCGAAGACACTAAGTCCCACAATGTGATAGGTGGCAAGCCTATCGCCAACCGGGCACATTTCCAATCCCGACCAACATTTTTTTTTATTAGAAAATTGGAAAAATCCAATTTTCTTTTCGTTGGTCGACCCGGGATTCGAACCCGGGACCTCATGCAGTCAAGTCCAACACCCGGACCGCTAGGCCACAGAGGCGACGACTTTTTAAGGTAAAAAGTATGTATTTTTCCACTACACACTTTATTGAACATTTCATTTTATACCATAGCCTACCGGTTTCATTTTTTACATCACCATCAGGGCTTTATAACTAAATGTAAAAGATAAATAAGTTTTTTTTTTTATTTTAATGTTCAGTATTGGTTGTAAAAGAAATGCAATTCACATCACGCCCTCAATATACTTGAGTAACCCTAATCAATCAAACCAAAACTGAAACTAATTAACAAAGACAAAAAACGCTGAGTGTCAGAACATTTCCTGTTAATTGAAATTTTTCAATACTCAGGTTGGAAACATGTCGATTGTATAATGCATTTAAAAAAATACATGGATCTTCTTCAGCATATTTATTACGTGGCTTTCTTAGCCTAAGAACTCACGGATCTGCGGTTTTATTTCAAAACTCACGGGACCACTAATTTGTGCGGTCACACAGCCGTCGCGGTTGTATTAATCGCTCGCTAACTTGTACGATTCTACGGGCGAGCGACCGCCGCAGTGCCGCGGGAACCGCAAACATCCGCGGGCGCTGCGGGTGTAAAACGCGTTGTGAAATGTGCTATTACTTTTTACATATAAATCCTGCGGGACCACAACAGCCGCGGGCGCGGGTTAAAACCGCTCCGTGTGTTCTTAGGCTTAAAATCCGTTTGCAAATTCGAAAATATTTTAATCTTAAAAAATCCGTACATAAATAACGTCAAGAAAGTCACTAGTTACAAACTAACCTCATTACAAACAATGTATTTACCATGAGGTCGAAGGAGGTTATTCACCAACAAATTTACTCAATGGTATATTAGACCGGAAACACAATTATGTTAAAATTATACTTCTCTGACTTAGAGGCCATTCACCATAAATTGAGTTCAAGTAGTCGTCTCCCAGTAATGGAAATTCGACCAAAAATAATTTATGTTTGACTTTAGATATTTTCTCCGTTTTGGTGCTGGTCTCCTGTTTAGAATAGACTAACTGCCTTCTTGTCTGGCAGCTCGTAAGCACAGGTTAAACATAGGTATTAATATAGGTCATTACCAGCAAGGCCACTGGTGGTAGAGTACAGCGCTGTGTATAACATGAATTCGCTTTAGTCTAAACCGAACTCATATTAAATAGCTGTTATGAAGATATAAATCGTAGATTCAAATTGTTTGTCGTTTCGGAAACAAGTAGTATCTCTTTGACACAAAAGCCAAGATTACGGCGTGTAATTAAAATTAAAAACCCTTATAAAGAGATAACAAGACATTTATTTCACAAAGGCCATACAAAGATTCTTGTGGCGTTTAATTTTTAACTAGCCCGAAACCGACTCTAGAACCTCACAACCGATACACAAACAGACTAATCACTAAACCATCTGATAACGGTAATATTAGTTCAATGTTCTACAAAATAGTAGGTCTACGAAACTAGCCGATATACCGCTACATTCTTCATTACATACAGACACCATCACAAACTGATCAACAGTGAAACACATCAAAAGTAGAAAGGTTCAACAACGAGTTTAATGAGCTCCGGACTGTGCTTTCTTACATGCGTAGGGTTACCATGTTGTGATTAAAAGTGGGATTGTCCTGTTTTAATAAGACCATGGTGCATGTTTTAACAAAAACAAAGGGTTGTAACCGCGTTTTTCTACTCACAATTGGATTAACTGGGAGTGATTTAACTCAACCAAAACAGATCAACCATTTTTGACCACAATGCACGATTTGCTTCACAAAAGCTACACGCTATCTGTCTTATTTATTTATAAACACTGAGTAAACTACTTTTAGGTTCAACCTAGTCGCCTCTGTGGTCTAGCGGTCCGGGTGTTGGACTTGACTGCATGAGGTCCCAGGTTCGAATCCCGGGTCGGCCAACAAAAATAAAATTGGATTTTTCGAATTTTCTAATTAAAAAAAATGTTGGTCGGGATTGGAAATGTGCCCGGTTGGCGATAGGCTTGCCACCTATCACATTGTGGGACTTAGTGTCTTCGGCTAGTCGTGGGTGCCTTTGTTGTACTCTGCCTACCCCTTCGAGGATATGGGCGTGAAAATACTTTTTTTTAGGTTCAACCTGGTCTTATAGACTTAATTAGAATATGATACAGACTATAATATCAACCTAATTCTACTTATACTTTAATCGATGTAAATTAACCCTTTATATGAATGACATTGGAAAGCAAACAAGCAGAGGCATTTCCTGATCATAAAAATTCATGCCGCTTAGAGACAAAAAAGGTGGTAGTGGTGCGTTGCCAACTTGAAGCCGGGATGTTAAGCCCCGAGCAAAAGTTACAGGCAACCTTACCCTCCAACCCGGAACATGTCAACGGCAAGCGCTGATGTTAAGGCAAGACGGCAAATTCGTTAAAAGGTAAGTTAAAAGAGTTCCACGTGGAGTAAGTTAAAAGAGTTTTAGTTGATCATTCAGTGTTGGAGCAAATGAATGAAATTGTGTATCTTGGTTGTGCTTTTAGCAGGGATGGAAGGCACACCGCGGATGTGGAAAGGAGAGTGTGAACAGGGAATTGTGTGAATGGTGCGCTGGGTAAGCTATTCCAGGCGAGGTTTTAAGTCAAAATGGTAGACTCGCTTTGCATAATTCTGTACTTATCCCAACATTGTTGTAAGGAAGCGAGAGTTGGGTATGTCACAAAAAGCATGAGAGTAGGATAAATGCGGTCGAAATGTGAGCGCTACGGAAAATCTGTAGTGTAACGCTAGCAGACAGCATTCGTAACAGTGAGATCCGAGAAAGAGTGGGATTGAAAGAAAGTGTTGGTGTTAAAATGAGAAAGGGCACGCTTCGCTGTTTCTGTCATGTGGAAAGAATTACAGATGGAAGATTGACAAAACAGATATAAAATGCGAATATGAAGTATTGTTGACTTGTTATGACGTTCAATGAGAGAGATGTAGATACCCTGGGAGAACAAGGTGGACGTTCCACGATCAGATCCAGGTAGGGTATAATCAGAGGGTGGTGTTAAGAGTCTCCAAAACCAGCGTGTTTGTATGAAAAGGGTAATGAATGTGAAAGAAGTCAGACACATTTGTCAGGATCGTGAGGTTTTGCCCTCGATACTCTCTGCCTACTCCGTAAGGGACTTGGCGTGAAGATATGTATATATATGTATGTAGACAGGGAGTAACTCTATATTTTAATATTTGAATAAAAATCACTTGTCTTCCAATATCATAAAAAAAATCTACTAATTTAAATTCTTTTTACTGTTCAAAGAACCGATTTCAAAAGATTTGCTAGACTGCGTGTGGACTATAAAATAAACAAAAACAACATTATGGTATCCCAACAAAAAAATAATAACGTTAGCAATAATTCACAAAGTTGTTTATTAAATTCAAATTATTATTATTATTCAAAATCAGCACAGTCATTCTAAGACTATTGGTTAACACAACCCTCTCTTATAAATAAAATAGAACACGAAACCCCACATTAGTCGTAAAAGGAACAAACTGGATATTTATTAATAATAATAAGATAAGTTATTGTTAGCGTACTTAAACAATAGCCAACTCAAGACGAATTTATTAAATGTTTATTCGGTTTCCTTATCCTCCTACAGCAAATTATGTAGTGAGCCTACGCATACAAGTTCAATCGCACTAGCTGTGTGTAACAATCTATTTCTGGCTCTCTACTTCATAATTCGGGCTATTTTTGTTGATAGTTCAGCTGACAGGTCATGTTCACATCAGATTTATTTTAGCCGTATGTTTGTTCGCGTTTAGACACTAGTGAAGTCAAAATGCAAGTAAAGCAGTTAAGCCCGGTGAAGAAGCAACACATTAGTCATTCAAAAAAAAGTAAGGCAGGATAAGGTAGTCGGTAAACTTACGCATTTGGTTTAACACTTGACCACAAAATAGCGACGCATTTATAACATCTATGGTGTACCTACCTAGGCACCGCTTATCTTTTACCATTATTAGAGCTGTGCGCTTGTTCACTATCTTATAAGATAAAAAAATAGATTTTCTTTTAAGGGGCCATGTATGCTAAAATACGTCAGCAATATACTGTTTTTTTTTTTCATACAAAACAATTATGGATCTTGGCGACAAAAATACATAAGATTAACATTAATATGCTTTATAAGACCGTGTTTCTAAAACACGATTAATTTCACTTTGCTCGATAGAAAAAAATCAAAAAGTTAACCCTTTTTTGAAAGCAAAACCCAACTGTCTACTTCAATTATGAAAATATCGACACCAGATTTATCATAAACATATATAAGTATTATACCTAAAAGATAACTGTTTCAGTTTTTATATTTTTTTTCAAATTACTTTTATAGTGTCAAAAAAGTGATTTGGCGCTTAAAACATTTACTTTAGAGCGCAATATTTCATAGTAATCATGGAACGGGGGAGTGCGCTGATTGGCTCTTCTGGCTGACTAAGTATGGGGCCTTAAATACTAACTTCTGGAACTACTAGTCGGATATACAAAATCTGCGTTGATAGCCCAATTCTTGTGTCGAGAATCATTAATAACTTTTAAAAGGGTACTCTTGACTCTCGATTACATGCAAATTGGTAATTGGCATCAGATATATAATTTTAAGTACTCTTCAACACAATACTAGAAGATTATAATTTAGTTCCAATAAAATTAAATGAATCCGACAAAACAACATATTTTTCACGACTAACTAACGTACAGAAGAGTCAATGCTTATAATAGAAAACGAAAGCAAATTTAATCTTAAGGTTTTAGTAACAAATGCTCATATCGCGCTAAGCTAGTCGATTGTGTATAAATCTTTTGGACGACATTGGAATGGACCCCATTTACTTTTAAACTCACGAATGTGAATTAAAATCGAAACTTACGAAGGCTTATAGTGTAACGCGTTGCTGTAATAGTAATAACGCTAAATATTTTTCACTTCCTCCTGTTTTGGACGAAGATTTTTTAAGAGGTACGCCACCTGAATCAACGTTAACCACAAAGAACCCCCATGCCATAGTGCAGTCACCGAACTTCCTATACGCATTGTATAGGGCCAGCATTTGATTTGACTTTCGAGTAGGAACAGATTTCATGCTAGTGGCATAAATCAGAACGCACCTCTTTTGGGCGATTGCCAAACTGACCAGTGCAATGACCATATAATTGTTTAAGCCATATTAATTTTGTAGACCAACCATCACTCTTTGTAATATGTAGTTAGAAATATATCACTTATTAATCACTAGCAGCTCATCACAGCTTCGGAGTGGTAGACAAACTTATATGTTATTATATAAATAAAGCTTCCTCTTTAATCAATCTATTAAAAAACGCGTCAAAATCCGTTACGTAGTTTTAGATCTAAGCCTATTTTACATAGGTACAGACAGCGGAAAGCGACTTTGTTTTATATTAGTAGTATTTAGTAGTGATTACCACAACTAATAATTTTCGATATAAATAGTTTGAAGACATGAGACATAAAACCGCCTTGTTGTTTGAGTGGCTAGCGTACACGCCTATCGACCATCCGCAAGGCTCGGGTTCGATTCCTGATGGGGGCATGCATTTATGTGCTAAACATCTAGATGTCTGCATTTCCGGCTCTGGATGTTTATTAAATTTACTCTGGTATCTATTTAAGTATTTCTATGTATTAGAATCGTTGACTAACACCCATAACACAAGCATATAATTTGCTTACTTTGGAGTTACATTCAATCTGTGTAACTTGTCCAGGGATATTCATTAATTATTAGGTGCGTTGCTTGTTTTAGAGTGTGTTTTGTAGGTCGTGGAGGCAGGGACGTAAAGCCCCTTGTATGTTTACGGTCCATCCAATTTAAGTGTTACCATATACAAAAGTTCCTTAAATTATCAACTAAAAAAAAAAGGTCGTTAAACTTTCAGAATCCTTTAGCTTGCGTATGGTAAAATAGTAAATTCACACCTGGACGCATTACAATAAGTAAAACAATGCTTTTACCATTCCAGGAAACAACGGTGCGCTATGTGGTTAGGGTTGTCGTTTTCCACAAAACCAACATTTTTCCACCGGGCTTAGCGCTTTATTAGACTAACTTAAATTTAAGACCTTGTTAGCACGAGTAATTTCGGGACCATGCGCAAGTTCGCATATTTAAAGGTCTACAGTTTGAAGATCATAAACTATACAAAGATTGCATTTGGTGACGTATATCTCTTGGCGCGAAAACTAAAAAATAAGGACGCGACGGCTTTTATAAAATTCGTATCGAGTTCAGCAATGGAACGACTAGTTAACGAAGTTACAATTTCTAGTACCGCACTTTTCCAGATTATTTATCATAAAGACAGGGAAGAAAATTATATTAGTACTCAAATAAACCATTCATAATGACTAGCATTGTCGCTATCCCCACCACAATAAAAGTCGCAGCGCCATTATGCACTACCTAGTACTTAGATAAGCAAAATTGCAAAATTTTGTTTATAAAATAATATTAAAAACAAAAGACCTGTCTATCTATTCAGGAGTACTACACACAGTACATCGATCCATTTTTATTACTACCGTATGACACATATGTAAGATTGAAAACGTAGGGCAGGGCAGGTAGAAGGATCAATTGGTGTATGATTCATTTAATCGTTACATTCGTGGGTTATCGTGCTAGAAAGTAACAAACAAACATACATAGACTGGCTAGTACGCTTCTTTGAATTTCGCAGTCAGATAAAAATCTAACACTGATAGATTTAGAAGCCTAATAGCTAAATACTTAAAGGTTTAGGACACGAATATTTTTCCGGACTGTAACGAAAAATCCAAAACATGTTATGGCTCTAACAAAATGCTTTGTACCCTAAACAATTATTATATAAATAAATAAATACCCTGATAAAGAGACAGCTGGCAACCCAAGGTAATCTACTATAACTGCATAACAATTAAACACTTCACTGTGGTAATATAAAACTGCGCTTTGAAATTACATATGCATTGTTTGTCAACCGATTTAAACACGCAACCATTCATCCTTTGTCAGTGTAACGAGAGAAAATAAAATCTCTTACGTAGCAATGATTCATTTGATGTATTAACCTAAAATATCTAGTACCTAACCTAACACCTGTTGCTGTTCCATGATCGGAACTCGCGATAGTACAAAAAGTTTCACCAATCCATGTAATCATTTCACATATAGTGGTCATGGACTGTGCAATTCCATACAATTATCGTCATCATAATTATATCGTTTTCGCCGGTTGTCCTCACAAGTAAACGCAGAAATACAGGGACCGCTTGACATTTTTTTACTTCATATATTTTTGACTTTTGCAATGTTTCATAAACAAGTACTCTCAAAAAAAGAGCTTACTTATTTCTAAAAGGTCTGAAACGCCACCTACTGAATTGACTGACTGAGATATTGCAAAAGTTAATAGCCAGCAGTGATCACTTACCTTAGGTAATGGTTTCTCAGTCTCAACTAAATCTAAAACTCGACACCCTTAACATGGAGTTAAATAGATAAAAATAATCAGGAGGCCATCTTGTCACTCGTCATATTCATATTGAGCTATGTAATTACTAATGAGTTTTTTGGCGCCATCGTGAATAAAGGTGGTCGTAATTTTTTCATTATTATTGAATTTCGTGTTTATATTGAGTGAAATTAGTTAATTTAGGTGGAAATTAGATTAATTTTGTTCAGTGAAAGTGCACAAATGAAATAATCAAGAAGAAATTAGTGTATCGTCTATTTCCTTGCTGCCGTCAAATCTCAATAGATGAGCTTGTGTAACGAAGCCACCGCTTTACTCAAGACCCTGACCTGACATGACTTTGTACATAGTGACTAATGACTGTATATTGTACAAGAGTTAATTAACTTGACATTGGTGCCGATTTTGTTGTGTCACCGCTAAAGCTAAACTAACTTAAAAATTTTCTAATATTAGCTTATTTTTAGACAAATGGTATTCTGTTGTCACCGTAGT
>NJDC01000107.1:48253-61098 GCA_002245475.1 Calephelis virginiensis
CACTGGATTATTGTGTGGTACTCTGTACTCATTCATTACACCAACATCCAACTCTCGCACCAGAGGCAGACGCCCACTACAGGGGTGTAAGCGATTTACTTCCGAGAAAGTTTAAATAAAATAAAAATAAAAAACCTTCAAATGTTGCGTCGCCGAGATTGCCGGTACCGGTTATTATTTGTGGTGTCATAAGCTGTAAACTCACCAATTTCCGCGTTTTTAGTTCAATGCAAAAAATTATTGTACTCTAGGCATTCAAAAAATTAAATGATTAGTACATTATATTTGGCGATTAAAACTAAAGAAGAATGTTAAAGAAAACAAGCCCCATCAATAAGAGGCCTTGTCAATATAACTATAATGTTAATTTTATTATTTAAAGCTTTTAAATCGTTAAAGTAAAAATGATGTTGAACTATAATTAATTAATCGCAGTAGCAGCGAAGTAACCCTTACTCTGATAATCTTTTTTGTTGGCTAGCTTCAGCGACGTCCCCAAACCAGGAATGTGTTAGGCTGGTAAGGTGGATTCTTACCAGGTCAAGTTTCTGCACACATACTCTATCACCAATAGTCTTGTTCTTAATGACTTATATATATTAACCCATGCTACAGTCTTTAGACCAGCCTGGCAGAGAGGTGGGTGGTCTTTTCTACTCAGCGGAGCAGGACCAACTTAGGGAAAAAGTGATGATATAGATGAGTAAGGCAATAGTAATTAGTCCCAGTAAACTGTTTCCTTGGCGATCTAACTGATCAGTCAGTACTTCAATGATTAAATATTACAGCAGTTAAAGTAAAACTTCCTTAGAATCAATGTCATTTGCAAATCAATGAAATGATAGTTGGGAAGGGGATTGGACAGTTGCATGATACTGTATTTTGTATTTACAAAGTTTCAGTTCTGTGTGTGTTTGTGTGTGCAATGTAAAAAAGTACAACTTGCACACACTTTTACATTAAAGATTACTCTAGTAGTTGGTTGTGGAGTCATTTATCCCTGTTCCAAAAGTGGTGCAAATTTTTTTAGAGAAATTTTGTCAACCTAACCCAGCCTTTCCCAAAGTGGGCGATAACGCCCCCTTGTGGGCGCTGGAAGCCTAGAGGGGGGCGGTATAAATCTTGAAAAAAATGTTTTTTTTTAAACTAGGCGCAACAAATATGTTATTGAAGTTATTGACAAGAAAAAAACGAGGGGGGGGGGGCGCTACAAAACAACTGATTTTCAAAGTGGGCGTTACATGAAATAAGTTTGGGAACCTCTGACCTAACCGATCATGGTTTTAAATAATTGGACAATATATTAAATATTTTTCAGTTATAGCATTAAGGTATACTCCATTTATTTATTTTTAGGATTCGCACAGTTCCTGTAAAAGATGCAAGGATGACTCCAAAAATGGCTGTGATAAAGAATGAGCTGCACCCTGATAGAAGTACAGTCAATATTTACATTAGATATGCAGATGCTGATTCTGTGGATAAGGTTTATAATTTTTTTATACATAAAATATGTTCTTGAATCTACTTTTAGGGTTCCGTAGCGAAAGGCCAAAAAAATTAAACATTTATAATTTCATTATGTCTGTCTGTTTGTAAATAGATATAGTCTCTAGACCACATATTAAGATTTTCACACAAAAATAAAAAAAAAGGCAATAAATTTTAGAACTGAAACTCTAAACATTTTTTTCATCCAACTCATACTTGTCGGTTATCAATGGATAGGCCTTTAAAAATAATGTTGAGGTTTCATTTATAATTTTTTACTAAATTGAATGGTTTGTGCGAGTGGCACTTCCAAAGTCCCCACATGTCCCCCATCCTGTAACCTCCAAAATAAGACAACGATAGAACTAAAAAAATAAATGATGTACATTAATAAAAAAAAAATGAATGAGATCTAATAAGTAGTTTTTTTTAATATGTTGTAAATTGTTAACCGCAAGCATTGTGAATGATCTCCAAAGACTTTTATATTATGTTGTTAGTCAACTATTCTTATAAATAGAACATTTTAAATAAATACTTAAATGAATACTGATATAAATTAAACAAACATCCTGAAATAAATACATAGTTGTTCCTGAACCTTTTGGCTACTCATTGTCGTTAAGTGCGTTATCTAATCCCTACACATATCAGATAGGCAAAAATATCATATGGGGTTGTTCAATTATTACCCAGTAATTTTTTTACGATAAATCTCTATGTTGGCTTAAATAATCTCTTAAACATGTCATGTGCAGTACAATAAATCTGGATGTTAGCTTAGCATAAAGGACTTACACACATATATAAGTTTTGTAGAAAATCTGAAAATGTAAAAATAATCTGAAATGTCCTACATACTTAGTGCTTACATAGTATATGGGTGACCCCTGTTTTAATCATTGTTTTCATTTTGATTGCATGATAGGCTCTATCTGCAAACAACATGGTGTTAAATGATCATCACTTGAGAGTGTCCAGGAGTGATGTGACTGGAGCTTACCATGATCCAAAATGTTCCATCTTTGTTGGAAATCTACCATTTGCTCTGGAGGACGAAGGGTTAAGAGCCAAGTTTGAAAAGTGTGGAGAAATTCATTCTGTTCGAATTATAAGGGACAAAAAAACGAATGCAGGCAAAGGTATGTAAATTTTTCAATTTCAAAATTAATACTATTTATACATCCGAAAATGTGACAAAGTTACTTATAATATCAAAAGGCAAAAAACAGCAAATGGTCCAATTTATGCACCCTTACAATATTTTAATGAAAAGGAATATTGTTAAGTATGTAAAATGTTTTTAAAAGTAGCCATAAATAGTAATTAAAACCAGGTAACGAATTTTGGCAAGACAAAGATATGGTGCTAAATGATAACTTATTAATATAATAACTCTTATTAAATCATAGATCACAAGCTATTTAATTTTTTTGTTCATTACTTACATATTTTTATAAAAACTTCAATAAATACTTTCAGTTTTCTTGTTTGTCAAAATTGTACACATTTCAATTTGTAAATATGTCCATTTAGAAGTTTAAAAATAAGTAGTAAATATTTTTCACTGACCAGGGGACTGCTTATGTATCTTAGTGGCCAACTCAAAAAGGAAAAGTGTATATCAAACAGCTGTCAAATGACGCCATTTGTGTTTGCTATCTCCATTGTATTTCTGTTGGTCACTGAAGATAGCAAATATGTAACACGTCATTTGACAGCTATTTGATGTACACTTTTTCTCTTTGAGTTGGCCACTGAGATACATAATCAGCCCCCAGGTTTACTTCGAATTAATTTTGTTAATTTTGCCAGTGCCTTCCTTAAAATAATATTTTTTATTATCATAGGTTTTGGCTATGTCAACTTCTCATCAAAAGATGGTGTTGAACTTGCTCTAGCTTTAACAGATGAAGACTTAACAATAAAGAATAGGATACTAAGAGTGAAAAGATGCACCATAACACACCAAAAGTTGCAGAGACCTGATAACCGGAGTAGTACACAGAGACCCAATAGCCAGAATAGAACACAGAGGCCATACAACCAGAATAATTCACAAAGGCCAAACAATCGGAATAATGCTCAAAGGCCAGACAACCGACATAATAGTGGTCCACAACGGAATAACCTGAGTTGGTCAAATCAAGGTTTCAATAATGAGGGTGCATACAGACGAATCATGAATAAAAGAAAAAATACGGTAAAATAGACTTATTTAACAGAAGTGATTACCTGTAGATTCATCAATTTAGGCCTTGTAAATTTATTGGTATATTTTTTTATTATGATATTGGAAGGCAAACAAGGAGACGGATTTCCTGTTGGTAAGAAATTCACGCCGCCTTGTGACACCAAAGGTGGTAATGGTGCGTTGTCAACCTGAGGCCAGGACGTAATTTAAATTACATAAATAAATAAACTTTAATTTTAATGTTTTCATGTCATGTTATTGAGGTATTTTTGACGAATCAAAGTCTCCAAGAGATATTCCAAAATCATTATTTACAGACTGTTACGTTTTTGTCTATTTTAATATTCATTTTCTTATAGGAATATGTCAGTCTCATAGTCTGCTCTTTTATTATTTTTTCTGTAATACCTGAGGCTACCTGGTATTGAACACCATTAAGCATTAAGTTAAACCTTTGTCTTTGTTTGTGTATTGAATATAAACAAGTGTTACATAAATAATTCAGATTAGGTTTTTTATGGCTAAAAACAGCGAACAGGCATGTAGCTCATCTAAAGTAACATTCGAACTTTGACACCATAAGTGTTAGCGGTTGCTGTCGTCTGGCCGTGGCGTTGGCCTAATGTGTAAGCCTAATGGCAGTACTCTCCACCGGAACAAATTATGACAGTTGGCGATATGGTGCCAGTAATGCGTAAGACAGTGGATTCTTATCTGGGCAAGTTGCTGAAGAACAATCTACCATCAATGGTTGTGTTGGTAACACCCATTTAACTAATGCTAACGTTTTACGAGCTGCTAAGTAGCTCAATAGATAGTCTATTTTAGACAGGACCCGGTTAAAGTACTCTATTAGTGATACAGTCTTAGCTTTTTTTTAATGTAGCAATTAAAAACAGAACTTATGTTGCTATGACTATTTTTACAAACTACTTATTTCAGTACTTTTGACCGACATTGGGACCCGAGTCGTCAATATTTGAAAATCACTCCTAAACTTTTGTATTAGGTTTGTTTAATCTAGACCTGGCTAATAGTCGAATTAGTTGTTGCAGAACTTGAACTAAAGTATTCAAATAGTTGGCGATGGGGTTGTCTTATCCTTGCTATAAAAAATCACAAACACTAACGAAACGAAGTGGACTTTCAAAATTCAAAAAAAGGAATTTCTCTAATGCTGTCAATTTCGGAGAACTGCCATTTATAAAATTCAATCACAGTTTATTTACAACAAACGTAAACTTTAGTGTGCTTATATGTTTCCAGGGTGACTCTGGTGGACCTCCAAATAAAAGGCAAAGAGATCTCAACCAGCCGCACAAAGAAAAGAAGGCGAGGAAAGAGTTTGTCGGCATGACTGCAGAGAAGAAAAAGGTAAAAGATTTGTTTACTAACTACGAAAAGTGTAATTTTAATACTTAAACTGTAGAAAATGAATGCTCTCGTTCGTTCTTTTTGCTGACCAAGGAAGAAGAGAAAGGTCCATCTCTTTTAAATTTTTATAAGAACCTTCACCTGACAATAAATAAAATAGCGAAATTGTTCCATCTGTTCAGAAAGGATGCTATGACTTGTTCATATTTTTTTTATATTCTTATTATGTTTTTTTTTATAAAAATAAGCTTGCAGTTTTAAAGTTTTTCGACGTCTCGATCCCCGAGGTGGTAGGCAAAAGGAAAAAAGATAGGTACAAAATTAGAGTCAGAAAAAACTGTATTCACATGGACCATTAATGTGGCACGTGTGCGCGTCTACATTTTTAAACTACCACCGGATCGGAATTGCTAAGTACTTAACTCCCATAATATAATAGGTCTTATTGAAATTGAGATGGCAAACTTATTGTCAACTGGCCAATTATTCTATTGCAGGCAACGTCTTTTTAAAGAGAATTGAAAAAAACGGTTATGCGAATATGAATTCCAGAAAGTATTGTGAATTTATAGATAACTAATTATAGTCAAATAAAACAAAACACTTTTTTAGTATATGTCGGTGAAAGATATTATGACTGATTTTTCAAAAATGAATGTTTATACTTAAATTATATTTTTATTTTACAGAAACAAAAATTCGGCAAGGGGCAGAAGAAGAAGAAAGCTTTGAGTGAAATATTGACGAAGAAATAAATCTTAGGTGAATATTGTTAAATATGGCGTTGTCGAATAAATGTGTTATTATTTTTTATTTAATCATTTTTATTATAATTTATTTTTGACCAAATCCGGAAATGTATGAATTGTTAAGTATGTTCACTTTACATGTTTATACGTGAGCATACAACGGCATCCTATATACTGCAAGGCGCTCGTGCTCATCCAAAGTCCCGAAGGACGAAAAAAAAGGTAAGTGCCGACCAACTAGTGCAGTGAAAGGCCACAACTCGGGCCTAAGTCATAATTTAATTAATATACTTATGACCAGCAGTATGTCTTTGTCAACCTATGACAGAGTGAGGGTGACACAATGGGTGTGTCTATGGAAATAAAGTTGCTTCGACTTTTGTAATCTTAGCAGCGATAAGAAATACGTCACTCGCACATCTGCAAGTGCACTTGTTGTTTACTTGTAGCAAAGAAACTCTTTAGCTTAACGTGTAATGTGAAAGGTATGATACTAAATTATAGTAACATCAGCGTCATGGGAACCAATAAAGGTCATGTGATATTTTAATTATTATCGGTGCATCAAGCGTCTAAAACAGAGGTTCCCAAACTTATTTCATGTAACGCCCACTTTGAAAATCAGTTGTTTTGTAGCGCCCCCCCCCCTAGTTTTTTTCTTGTCAATAACCTCAATAACATATTTGTTGCGCCTAGTTTAAGAAAAAACATTTTTTTCAAGATTTATACCGCCCCCCTCTAGGCTTCCAGCGCCCACAAGGGGGCGTTATCGCCCACTTTGGGAAAGGCTGGTCTAAAAGCATATAAAAGTAGAAAAAAATGATAATACTCGAGCGCATTGTAATATTATTTTCTTAAAAACTATTTTGATAGCTGGCCTTTGTAGTTTGTAACTACACTGGCCACTATTTAAAAAATGTATTAAGTTGAGTAGCTTTTAAATTTTGAAATAGAGAACAGAAAAATTGATTCACAAAAGAGTCGGCTTTCTACTTCGATCCTACAACAGTCTGCTTTCTACTTCTATTCCGAACAGTCTGCTTACGTTATATTTTGCTACAGAACCTGCTGTTCAAAATTCTAATTCTATAAGTCGACGGAACGTCCTACTATGACTGCTGCTTGGTGACTGATGCCTGCTGCTCGGTGGTGGGAGGACCCTAGACCGTCGGTGGCTGCCCCCTTCTACTGCTGCTTCTGGCTGCTGAGGGAAGGCGCCAAAGGGTCCCGCTACCCCAACCGCCGAAGACTACAGCAACAGTCCTTCGTGTTCCGTCGACGAGCCTATCCCACGCCCATCTATCCGGCAGAAACTCTTTTTTTTCCAAATGCAGACTTTTTATATTTTTTATTTTTAGTGTTTATTTTAATTCAGTGTTCTTGTTTACGTTTTTTTTATTTTTTTTGATATCAACAGGATTCAATTTACTGGTTTGTCTGTTTGTTTATTTTCTGTTAACATAGTGGTGGGTGGTAGCTAAGCCACCCCCACTACGTTACAGCATCAAATAGTGATGGTGTACATGCCTACTGTGTCTCCGAAGATGAAAATAGTCAATCAGCTATATTGCCGTAATGGCTAATAAACATCGATGACTTGTTTTTATTATTTTTTCTGCCCCTCCTGCTCCCGTACGTCATGTCCAATCGTCAGAAAATTTCAACTTTCATATATTGGCGCGCAATAAACCTGCCGCACCTTAAACCGACTGACAAAAAATTCTATACTCGCGCTTATTTATATAGATTTCATACACAATGGACTTGTTTAACCGTGGTGACAACTACCCTCGGTATCTTAATCAGACCCCGCTTAAGTATACGAGGGGCCTTCAATAATTACTTAGCCTATGACTTAGCCTCATCGCCCCATGGCGTTGTTGTTACAAAAGAGTTTTACTATCATGCAGTAAATACTTTTTGAAATCTATCAAGTAGTTTTCAGTCTTTTCCCTTCATTTGTTTTGTTTTGACAGCCTTTGGAAGCGAGCGTGTCGGTCGGTTTTGCAAAAAATGGAAAAAGAACAATATCGTTCGGTGATTAGATTCTTGTTTTTGGAAGGGAAAACGAGAAGCGAAATCAAAGAGCGCTTGGATGCTGTGTACGGTAACTCTTCTCCTTCGATGGCGACCGTCAAAAGTTGGTTCAACGAGTTTGCTCGTGGCCGCACGTCGGTTTTTGATGAGCCACGCCCAGATGCACCGAAAATGGCTACTACAGAAGAAAACGTAAAAAAAATCCACGATCTCGTGTTGGCAGACCGGCGACTGAAGATTCACGAGATAGCTGAGACTGTAGGCATCGCAGATGGGACAATGCATCATATTCTGCACGAAGAATTGGGTACGAAAAAGTTGTCGGCGCGATGGGTGCCACGTTTGCTCACACCAAACAACAACACCGGCTCACGCCTCCGCCGTTGTCATGGCCAAATTGATCGAATTGCGCTACGAATTGCTTCCCCATCCACCGTATTCTCCAGACTTGGCTCCATGCGACTTTTTCTTGTTCCCAAATCTGAAAAAGTCACTCGCCGGCAAAAGATTTGGGTCGAATGATGAGGTCATCGCCGCCACAGAGGCCTATTTTGAAGACCTCGGGAAATCGTATTTTTGACGGGTTAAAAAAGTTGGAGCATCGCTGGTCCAAGTGTATTAAATTGAAAGGAGACTATGTTGAAAAATAAATCTTTACTTTATATTTATATACTAGAGATCAATCTTCGGTGTCCATGGGCGTTATCTAATAGTGCGTTCCGAAACTAAAAACAAGTGGCTGCTTGTGGGCGTTAGTTTACTGCTAACTTGATTCAACTGGAACACTACAATCCGGGCGAATCGTCTTAAAATATTGAATACCCAGTTGAAGTCGCGGTTTTAATGACAATCAAACCGACCTTTTTTACGAGCTGCTTTGTATAAATTTTTCCTTTAAATTTTATTGAAATCTGTTGGTTAAGGGTAAAATGGTTACAAAATCAATCCATTCATACAAAAATATCGCACTTATGCAGTTGTATAATGCATAGCGCACACTTGACGGTGCGGAGCGAGTCGGTTCGGAGCACAAATTATGGTCGGAGCTCGTCGCATTGAAAAACGCATTTAGGCGAGCCGGGCAGCATCGCATAAGCAGATTTTTGTACTCAGTATCAAAGAGTAGAGTAAAAAAGAAGAGTGGCAACTCTACATTAATATCGTGAAGTATGGAAAGTGGCGCCTCTGGCAGTTGTCAAACGAAACTTTAGCGTTAAAATGTCATTAGTGCTCTTATCACAATAATTTTAACGCTATGGGGCATCGAGCGATGCGGCTTGTCATAGTGTGCGTTGCTCCATACAAAATGTATAAAAGCGATTTAGGCGGATTATTGCTCTGCGATGCGTCCCGCCCCGGTCCATCCGTGCACTATCCTTTAGAGTAGACTCATATATTTTAAACCTTTCTGGTGCATAATGTTTTTTTTAATAAGTGAAAAACCAAAGTTTCTTGCGTGATGGTATAGCACAACAAGTGATAAATTATATCGCTGCCCCGCTCTCTTTTAGCCACAACTGTACCGCTAAAAAAAAAGCAAAGCGACATCGTCAAAAATCTGTTATGGCGGCAAGAATAGGTAATAGGGTAGCACGTGCTGGTAGAGAATGTGGTAAAACAGTAAATTATGTTGGTAAATGAAATTCATTTATATTTGGTACAGTTTTATTGTATAATTGTCATTACAAAATGTCAATGTTAGCAAAAACAATCACAGTCTGACACTTCTAGCCTAAAACATACACTAGAGATTAACTACATCTCCCACTTGCACAAATACCACAATTTAATACTAAATACAAACTTGGGAAAATAAATACAAAATATGTTAAGTTATGTTTTATCTTAAGATATACACATTCGTTCCAAAACGGCTTACTTTGAAAAGTAAAATCTAAAAATCAATAATATTATAGTGTTGACAGCAATATAATGGTTTTATTACAGAAATATCACTTGTCAGTAAGGTACTATGTCTTGAAGTTTTTAAATCTAAAAGTTAAACTTATTAAAAATAAAATATTTGTTTTGGAACATAACATATGCCTTAAGAAAAATACAGAAATCCACCTTACGCTTCCCCAGTAAACTAGCACACGATTCCATATTATAAAATATAAGAAGAATATTGCATACACTTATTAACTAAAAGACTATCTCCACTCAATACACAACTAAACTCGTAACTAATATTTAAACCAGCCATATGTACTAATAAAAGATATGATTTTAATACGAGATGGCGCTTTTTCCATTTTCTTTTAAATTATTCATATTGCTTTTGTTGGGTGTAGGTAGTATTTTCCTTGCCTTTAAATATTTAGACAACTAAATCTTTGATTGCTTTTTAATTTGATTTTGACAGTTGCAATTTTTTCTAAATCTAAATATTTTTTTTTAATTTCGCCAATAATTTCTCAAGGTAAGTCCAAACGCTATTGACGTTGGACGAAAAAGAGCGAATAAATTTTCGTGTCTACGAAATAATGCAATGTAAATTAATTTACAAAGCACATTATTGTGCCTTTCAGGCACCTTTCGTTGGTTCACTTCGTACAGTAACACCTAAACGATTTCACAGATTTGATAACATTTTATTACCAGTCTAGGCGTTTGTAAAAATCGTGTCGTGAAATGGAAAATTACCATTATCTATGGCACCATCTTAATCTATGGTAACTTGGTAGGTATCGCCTCCGTAACACCTTTTCACCCTTATGAAGTACGACCAATCATTAATGCTAACATTCCCTAAGCCCTAAGCACTTACAAGTACTATTATTATAAATACAAATCTAATATTTACAGGTCGACTAATAGTCATTAGCTATAAGTACAAGGCTATCACTTGTCCTCCGTAATCTCTATATCGTTATTTAAATCGATACAAATTAATACCAATCGATATTTAAGGCAAGAAAGCCTGAGTGCAGATAATGTAAGTTTTTAAATAGAGATTACGATATTCGACAGAGTTGGCCATTTTTGTTCAGAGATTGAGCAACTTTGTGATATGTTTTGGCAGATTATAGCAAATAAATTGTGATTTCACAAATTTTATTAAATGAAACAATAATAGTAGCCGATAATTTAGTCGAACTATCGTTTTTTAATATTTTTTGTCGATTAAAAGGTCCTTCTCAAGTACGATGTCAAAGCGACAACGATATTAGATTAGAACACTAAATAGAAAAAAATTAAAGCTGATTATTTTAAAAGGAAATATATTAAATTAAAGTTAAAGATAAAATGTAATTTATTTAATTAAAATTATAGAGGATTATGATAATCTTAAATCTCAATTTTCTCATACATTACCCGTGATCTTATTGCTTATTTTAGGTAGAATGCCTAATAATTTAGATTTTCAACGATTTATATAAAAAAAGTCACATCTGCTGGATTTGGTAGGACCAGCGCAGGTGTAGGACCACGGGCAAGCAAAATTATGTAACACGAGGTCACGATATTAAGGTCTTGTCTGTACTTCTCAATAACTTTTGGTGAGTAAAGACTGTAAAAGGTTTAATAGAAGATGGAAAATTCTACAACAAAATTGATAAAAAAGGACGAAATTGTAAGGATTTTAATTCAGATGTTACATAATTTATGGGAATAATGGGGCATAATATCCTATGGATGTCTGTTTACAATTTTTGACAAATTTTAAAATTTAAATAATACTTATTTCTTGCTTAATTTGTATTTAAAATTAGACCAATATACGTGGAATTATTTTTCTAGAAAAATACATCCAAATCCTAAGCTATCGGGACCTCGTGCTGCAGTTGAGGCTAGGCCTCGTGATAGCGACTAAGTTACCGGGAGTAGGCATGAGACTGGTCTTCATAAGTTGTGATGGATGAGCCAATGTTCTTTTGTAAGATGGCGAGTGACTTTTGTTTTGAAGTGACCTGAAAAAATATTATTTTCGTTATGCGTCTACATTGCAATTATTGATTTGTTTTTGTTTGAACGAATTTTTAAGACTGTAGTTATGTTGTTAAGTAAGATTTTGGATTTATGGTGGAGAGATTTATTATGTTTTTAGATTAGTAAGTGTTTACTGTTTTTCAGGGCAAGTGAAAGAGAAAGAGAGAGTCGTGATATAGACCATAGGTGCATTTGAACATACGGGTGATTAGAATTGGAATAAGGAATAGTGTAAGGAGCAATGAAGTGGGAATTCCAGGTGCAGGTGATCCAGTTGACGAGGGCTTACGTCACCAGCGTCCAAGGCGTGAGAGGTCGCGTGTGCGTGTGGAAGAACGTACCTCAGCCCCGTTTGAGCCGGAGGATGATGAGCGTGAGCGAGAGGAAGAGCGCGATCCAAGCGGCGGTGGCGATGAAGCCCATGTAGACGGCGGGATCGGTGAGCGGCCAGCCGCGGGTGAGCACGGCGCGCAGTGCGGAGGTGGCGAGGGTGAGCGGTAGCGCCGTGCTCACGCCGCGGAGTGCCCAGGGCATGCCCTCGATGGGCCAGATGACGCCCGACAGCAACAGCGTGGGGTAGAACGAGCCCAGCGCCAGTTGGATGGCGTTCCGCTCCAGCTCGCAGGCCGCCGAGATCACGAACCCGAAGCACATGCCGCACATGCCTGCTCACACACATACACATACCTCAATACTAGAACTGTCAGCTCCTACCACTTTGACACCGGGTAAATTTATTAATTGCAAATTATCTATTTACATAGAAATACAATGTGTTTATTTTCGAACTTTTTTTAATATATGCCTAAATTGTCTTTTTATCTTTCCTATATTAACTTATTAAAATTGTTGCATCAAATGTACCGTTCTAATTCTAAATCCTTACTCATTGTGGCGATTAAATCTTACCATATCTTTTTTAAAGGATATAATTACCTTTAATAATATAATTACCTTTAAGAATATTTATAAAATCATTGAAATAATACACAAAAAGATTTAGTATATTCTTAAAATAAATAGAGCAATATTCAAATCTATGTGTAAAAATTGTCTTCTTTTAGTTA
>NJDC01000107.1:61423-74091 GCA_002245475.1 Calephelis virginiensis
ACACCGGGTAAATTTTCTAATAGCAAATTATCTGTTTACATAGAAATACAATGTGTTTATTTTCGATTTTTTTAATATATGCCTAAATTGTCTTTTTATCTTTCCTATATTAACTTATTAAAATTGTTGCATCAAATGTACCGTTCTAATTCTAAATCCGTTCTCATTGTGGCGATTAAATCTTACCATATTTTTTTTAAAGGATATGATTTCCTAATTCTTATCAAAAAAGAATATTTACAAATCATTGAAATAATACACAAAAAGATTTAGTATATTCTTACAACAAAACTGAACAATATTCAAATCTATGTGTAAAACTTGTCTTCTTTTAGTTAAATGTACAAATAAATGCTACCATAATGTTTAATATTTAATATCATATATGTACATCTTCATGATAACTAGTAAAATTTAGTTAATAAATAATTCCTAAGTAGAAAAAAATAAAATATTTAAACAAAAATTAAAATCATTTTTTTAAAGTGGTTATTTATCACATTATCTTTTAATCGAATTAAATAGACCATTTCACAGCATATCATATAAAATGTCCAAAATTAATCTAATTTCGCTTTTCAGTAAGAATCCAACTTAAAATAATTTATAAATTGTAACCAATAATTATGTTACATTTAATTAGTTTACCTTGCATAAGCGTCAACAGTACGACGTAAGCGACGTTCCCGTTACACTTGACCCCGAAGACCAGGATCATGAAGAGCAGCACGAGCGCGGTCTGCCCGCACATGACGACGAACTGCGTCACCACGTGCGAAAACAGGATCTCCCCAGGGTACACTCCAGCCACCCAACTCCGGTCTAGCAAACCCTCCATACGTTCCACGATCAGCGCCGAGGATGTTAACGCCACCGCCAAGAAGAATACAATACTGGAATCATATATTTTTGATACATGATACTTACATTTTTTCATACATATGTTACATGAGCATTAGCAGCAAGATCAATGCGAATGTATTATAAACTATTTGAATGAAAAAAAAAAGCCAAAAATGATATGGATCGGCATAATTACTTAAACGGTATAGTCCCTTTCATTTAAAACTATCAATTCTAATCCAATCCAATCTGATCCAAATATTCATAACATTAGATGAACAAAATCTATATTCTAAAAACTGCGAAAACCAATTTTAATTTCAATATTGTTATTTGTAAAAACATATATGTTAGTAAGTATAACCAAAGACAATATATATTTACTAATCTCTGGTATAACTCAAACACCACAAGGATCTTGATCACATTTATATTAAAAAGGTAAGTTTTTTTTATATGGGCTTAAGCATCTGCCATTAGTCAAGTTTAAACAAACAAGACAAAAAAGAATGATAAAAATTGGAAATCATCATGTGAAATGTTCTGATGAAACTCCGATTGGAAACGTACAGTCCAATTGAAAACCCACTTATTTTCCCAAGTGAAATGTGTAGTTTAATGTTCAATAGCTGGAGCTACTTTAGATCCGTTACTAGGTAACCACTGCTATTTTTCAATAATTAACAAAAATATCTTATCTAGATTTAGCAAGCCAATCTCTAACTGCGGATAGGTTATTGAAATCGGTCGTTAATATAAGACAAGAGATTCGTTTAACTTTGAACTGTTGAAAATGTTTTGACGTCCACTTTTTGATCCAAGTATCGCTGCTTAAGATCATTTGATTATTTTTACATAGTGTAAAACAATACCTACCTACTAATCATCGAAACTTATTTACTTACGGCCAATGTTAATAATGTATCTCAATCTAATGGATTTCAAGCAATATAGATAGCTGCGTATCCGGCGGCCTATCCCATACCTAATTGCCATATTTATCCTGTCCACAGATATGTTATTGGCAAGCGATAACATAAAAATGGATCAAAATATTAATCTTGGACAGCAAGTTTTGGATTAGGATTTATTATTAATACTGGCCGTTACAAAATAAGGAATAAATATACAAAGTAGAAAGTATGTTTATTTAAAAAGGATGTTATAATGGTATTATGTATTACTATACTCACGTCAAAATAACTCCGGGTGCGACGAAATCTGTGAAAGAGGGGTTGTTGTCTCCGTAGATGGGGTCCTTGAAATCGATAGGAATGTCGCCTACTTTAGGGTTGTATTGGCATTTCGTCAGCAGGTCCTGGAATTTAACATTGCAATTGTGGATCAATAAAGTCAGCAAAATAAAATTATTTATGAATGAGATCGAGCCAAAACCTTGACACTATTTGTCGCGCTATGGATAGGAGAAACGACATATCCCAATTTTCCAGCAGTTTCCAAGTGGGAAAAACCCGGACAAGGATGCAGGTACTAGTTTTACTGCGGCTACTAGTTTTATAAATTAATATTGGGCAAAGTTAACTTTTGAGATGTGGAACATACATATCTCACACTTAAGATCTTCTCTTGTCTGTGGAAAACTCTACTAATGCCTGGTTCCTACTGTCAATGAACCGTAATCCCAAAGTATAACTATTCGCAGTTTATCTAGAACAAAAAAATCTACCATTCGTAAGCAAAACGAATCGCTGTTCATATAACGTAATCGGGCTCGTAGGTGGTAGGTATATCCTTCTGAACACAGAGTTGATCAAAATATTTTTTATTAAAAAATTACAAATCTTGGTTTTATAATAAAAAAAAACCATTGTAACAATGATGTTAATATAATTCATTCTTCAATTAACTTCATAAAATGTCCTATCTTCGTCATTGTATGTATCACGTGTCTAAAGAAATTATCTAAACACGCGGTAGTGTGTCAAGCCAAGTTCAAAGAAAAGGAACTAGCGAGGTAGCACCATGTGAAACACGAGCTACTTCGACTTATTACTCTTATGCAACTCGAAAACTAACGCGGGCACGAAATTTGACACATTTGTTAAGTTATAAGAACCTTACCTTAGTAAGTCATATTTGAGATATTCATTTCTGCGATAATATATTTTAAGCGTTATGTGTTTATACAAAGAAACAAGCTTAATATCTAAACAAGCGGTAAGGTTTCGAGCCTAGTTAAAAAAAATTAGCGACCCAGCACCGTGTTTAATATTATACGAATCACATTATGCTACTTTGGACCCTATCATAACCCAAAAACATATCTTATTCTTAACCTTATTTATAGTATGACCATTACCACTGTACCGTATAAGAAAATTCGTAAATGTATTATCAATAACAGACGATATTCAAGCTTTTTCACAAACTATGAAGTGACAAAAACTTAAAGTTTAAAAAAAATGAGTGCATGTATTTATATACACGCATGAGAAGTTATACCTACTTGAAAAAATAAAAAAACTTTTACGGAAAATGTATAAATCGCACGTGCTTGTAACTAAATCACGTGTGTGAGATTAAGATGCGCGCGCATCTTAAAATTTCGCTCTCCGCTGCAACTTCACATTGTAACTTTTGTGTGACGGATCTTAAAATTTCGCTCTCCGCTGCAACTTCACATTGTAACTTTTGTGTGACGGATCTTAGAATTTCACTCTTATCATTTTTTCATAAGACGCGTTGTGAAAAAAACGATGAGAGTGAATGAAGTATTACTTCAAAAGAGGAACTGCAACAAGAGAGTAAGGACAGCTATATCCCGCATTTATTTGAAACCCAATTTTTGTAACTGCGGTAGTCTGATGAATGCGGACTGACAGAGTGTAATCACCGACCACTGACAACAGCCGAGGTGTAATACAGCGGTAATGTTCAAACTATAGGTACGTTAATATCTTACTTTAGGCCTTAGTAAGATTTTCAAACGTGAACTGTCTGTTTTGATTGATATGGTTCCAAAGTGTAATATACCTTGGTGAAGTCCCTGTAGGTGAACTGTATGTCTCGGTTGAGCATGAGTCCGATCTGCTGGTTGGACATGTCGAGCCACACTTGTATCTCGGATGATTCAATCGTTTCGTTGTCTGCTGTGTCCGCTGCAACATTAACGTTTGACATTTCATTTATTTGCATTAAAATTTTACATGTCTTACTTTAGAAAATGCCTTTTTACGAAAATTACGCTGACGGAGGAGTATGAAATTTGGCACACTTATAGTTTATGTGTAGGAAAAGTGTTCGACCAATGGGTGACCACAAGTTGAAATTAAATTGTGAAACTCCTGTTGAAATTCCACTGGTGCATCATATTGTCCGGGTCCACCATTCCTTACCTACTCCTGCCACTATAATGACCGGTATAGACTTGCACAGTCGGCCTAAGACTCCAGCAATAGGAACATCACGAAGGACCTATAACATTTACGGTGTTTATACGTCGTCTTTTACATTGTAAAGTATTATCTTTTTTTTAATAGTTGTGTTCCAGCGTATCTTACCTTAATTTTTGATGGTATAACATAAAAATCATCGATTAATTTTAAAAGCAAATATAAAAAAACATACAGTTGAATTTAGAACCTCCTGTTTTTTAGAGTCGGTTAAAAATTTCAAAATACAAAAATCATTAAAACGAAAACCATTTCGCGTGGTCATCGCGTCACGCCTAAACGGAGGGACCAATTTTGCTCACTCTTTTTTTGTTAGCTACTATCAGAAGAAGATTCATATTAAGATAAAAGCGGGGAAAATTGCTGAAAAAGTAGCAAAAACATTACTTTAATTTTTCCAATAAACAAACTTGTCAGTAATGTCAAGCTATGTAAAGCGATACAAAGTTCGCCGGGTCGGCTAGTCACATATAAATGTGTATTTAAACACTTAGGTAGGTATACAAGAATTGCCTGTTTAAAGTATTTACAGGAATAAAGTAACTTACCAAGAGCAAGTCTAGCCACCAAGGAATCAGTATAGTTCTCGTTAAAGTATACCGTGCCCCAGGCGTTCCCATCCTTCACAGCCTGAATGGCGCTGTCCAGGTCCGCGTAGTAATCCTTGATGATGGAGCCGTTCTTCAGGTGAGCCAAATACCGACAAGATAAGTTCTTCATGGAGCAAGTGTTGTTGTAAGGACAGAAGCCGTCGACTACGTTAACATCGTCATTCACTATCGCCTGGAATAAGAGATACTTTAAAACAATTGCGTATTTCTTATCTCACTGCAACGCAATTAGTAATTAACTAAAAGGCGGGCGCATGTCGTTGACTGTGTCGGAAAATGAAAAAAAAAATCAAAAACTTAACCAAAAGCATTTTGCAGGGTAATTTGTAAAATTACTTATAAAAGAGGCTAAATATCCAATACTATGTCATTTTTTAATTATATATCTCTGATTGACAACGCGCTGTTAACATTTTAGGTGTCGTTCCATATCTATATATTAATACGTCATACCAAAACTTCGGACCCCTTTTTACGACAATTGCGCCGACGCAGGAGCATAAAATTTGGCACACTTATAGTTTATGTGTAGGAGAAGTGCAGAAAGCTAATATTTTTCAATAATAATGCCTATAAAGTACATTAAATCATTAAATAAAACATTACCCACACTATCATGCATTTGACACACACAAATATATTGATGTTGACAATAAAAGATCACAGATGGCGCACTAACTATTCAGGAAACAAAGTAGTTGGTCTTCAGAAATAAAGATGGCGTTCTTATCAACAAGGTATTAAAATTTGAATATTAAAATGGTCGAATTTCGACCAATGGGCGACCACTAGCTATAAAAAAATTTGTTAAGAAAAAAATACTCACAAGTCGCAACCCAGTAGGTTCTCTTCCAATGGCGAGACAGAAAAGGATGACCTGCGTGACGGGGAGCGCGAATATGAACAGCATCACGCCGATGTTCCTCCACATCCTCAGGAAGTTCTTCTGCACCAATGCTTTGATCTTTCCTCGAGATGTTATCTACGTAAACGTATTTTAATTACACATATCGTCACTTAACCAGAGGATAAAGTAGCTACTAGCCAAGAGATATATTTATTATAAACATTGCATTTAAGAGCTCGGGTTAAGATACGCCGAGGACCATTCCGACCTACATAGATCGATTATTATCACAACCCTTACTCGTTCAGCTTAGTTTTGTTCCGCAGAATCTTTAAGAACTGTATAGTGTATAATGCCCAATAACCCAAGAGGTGTAACAATTTCAAATTGGCGGCGCACCACTATTACCATTGGTGTCCATACACGACATTTTTGACGCAACGACGTCTTATAATTCGATGGGCTCGCTGACCGCACCAAAAAACATGACTCATGCGGCGTTACCTCGCTCTGAGGCTTTCCATTTAAGGCTTGAAGAGCAAGCGAGAGCGCGGAACGAGCGACAAAGAGGCACAATCGGCCTCCGTTCTTATGACGTTACGTCACGTTCAACTATCGTCAGTAAACAGACAACCGCTTTTTTCAGAAAATCAGTCCTCTTTTTCGCATCCAAACAAATCCGGAATACTTAAAACAAAAGATCTCATTTTTAATTCTCGTTCAGATCTCGTTCGTTCATTCAATAGTTTGAGGGATAGTGATACAAGTATAAATTTGATCTGATAAGTATTTCTATCTTTGACTAACACCCACAACACATGCATATAAATAAATAAATAATAAATAAATAAATAAATATCCCTGGACAAGTTACACAAATTGAATCTAACCCCAAAGTAAGCAAATTATATGCTTGTGTTATGGGTGTTAGTCAACGATACTATTACATAGAAATACTTAACTAGATACCAGGATACATTTAATAAACACCCAGACCCGGAAATGCAGACATCTAAATGTTCATCACACAAATGCCTGCCCCCGTCGGGAATCGAACCCAAGCCTCGCAGTTCGTCGATGCAGTTAGGGGAGTACGCTAGCCACTCGACCAACGAGGCGGTCAAATAATTTAGAGTTATGGAATTTGGGGTTAGATAACATTTGTGTAATTAGTCCAGGAGTATTTATTTACTTATTGAAGTGACTTCTTTATCGACGTATAAGTGAAAATTTCCATTACATTTCTTTGTAACGTACATTGATCTTAAGTTACGTTCCATAAAAACACTACTGTATGTTATCGACAAATGTCATACGTTCTTCGTGATTTTTGTTTCTGACGGATATATCTCGGCCTGCAGCCTAGCTGAGAGCTAGCTTGAAGTTCTCGTGCAAGTATCTCGCGCATACATTACATTATTACATACATACAAGTTGTTTTTTGGACGGAAACTTCTTTTCTGTTACGCTCCCCGAAAAATGATGTCATAATGAAGCTTCTATTTTTACGTGTGTACATTAACACACACACACACACACACACATTTTTCTATCTTTAAAAAAGTATGTTGGTACTTACATTACTTAAATTAAAGCAGTCGGTACAGTCTTCGCACTCGGCGGTCACCACCTCAGTCATCTTGCCGGGCAGCTGGAATCAAGAGGTTTCACATATTTCATTATAAGGTATACTATTATATCGCTGTTACCAATGGGATCTTAAAGTTTATAGCTGTTACTATTTCTGGTGGCCGCAAGATGGACATGAAACCACAATAAACTCGGTTCGAGTTCACTATTTCTGACTTCATTATCATGGAAACATGAAAGATGTTCGACATTTTGGTAATTAAAGAAAAGATTAAAAAGACTTTAGCGTAGTGCAAACTTTTATAATAAATAATGCTCAGGTTATAAACCTTCAAACACACGAATAAGTAAACTAATTTATAATAGAATATATTACTAATATTTAATTTACTAATGTTTTAATATTTCTATATAAATATTTTATATCACGGTTGTGGTGTGTATCTAGCAATATCTACCACTGAATCGGAACGCGGCCACCCACTGCGAAATTGAAACAGAAGTAGGAATCTCAGCGGTGTACCAGCGGACTTGTACTTTTTCTCATTTTTTTCATTTAGTTTATAAAGAACTAGCGGCCTGCCCCGGGTTTGTTACAATACTTATAACTCGAGATCTGCTTGACCGATTTTCATGGTTTTGGTTTCGTTGGATTCGTCTTCGCCCCGAATAGCAGAATAAAAACAATAAAAACAAAAAATTTGAAAGATGAATCGTCTATAGGTATATAAAAAGAAAGTTGTGATAGTTAAACCGATTAGAGTTAGCTTGGAATCGGGAGAAGACCATGGGGTGCATTTTATTCCTTACTACAGTGAGGAAACTTAAAAAACGACATTTTAATTTTTCCCATACATACTGAACAGGCGTAACGAAGTTCGCCGGAACAACTAGTATACATATAAACCTTCCTCTTCAATCACTTTATCTATTAAAAAAAATCGCATCAAAATCCGTTGCGCATACAGTGTCATAATTTAAAATCTAGGACTATATCTTAAAATTTATATTTTTTAGTAGTTTAAGTTCAAAAATAATTGCTTATTAATCTGCAAACTAGTTATATTTAAAAATAGCGACAATTGTAATAGGAATAAACCTACTTTAAAAGTGGAGCTATGCTAGAAAAAATGAAATATTGAGCATAATCGTCGAACCCATTAAACTGACATACTGTATGTAAACAATATGACGGTCATTGTTATTAGAACAGGTAAATAAAATAGGTACATATTTCTGATTTTTGTACTGGTGGTAGAGTGCTATGCATGAGCTTGTCAGGATAGGAATCCATCGCCTCACCTATTCTTGCCGCCGTAATAACCGTGTTTGGCACTGTCGTGTTCCGGTCTGGAGGGTAGGGGACAGCAATTTCCTACCTATAATATTAGGCGAGCCGTACGCTTGTTTGCTGTCTTAACATAAAAAAGTGCTATTTTAAGCTCTCCCCAAACATTAACTAATATACAAGGCTTAAACGAAAGGATACAGGTTCAAATCCTGTCTGGGATATAGTTATTTTAATGGGGTTGTTTGTGGAAATATTATTCTGAGTTTTTTTTATAAGTTTACGTACAAGAACAACTTATGTATAATTTATAAAGTAGCGAACAAAAGGTGACTCTCCGGATAGTGTGGGTCGCTCTCTCTTAACATTCTCATAGTCCGGTGAAGTTGTAAAAACCTCGCGGTTAGCATCATTTTAGCCATTAAAAAAAACATATGATTGACATCAATTATGACCCCTATTAGAAACTGGGGTGTAGCTATCTTATGGTGGAGATCTTAGTCCATGACTTGAGCAAAGTCGGAACATGACAATAAGCAGTAACTCTACGGCGACAGGTATAAATGAAATAATATAGTCAAGGTTAACTCAGCGTCCTCCGTTATTAAATAAACCTTCTCACTCTACGCCATCTTGTTTTTTCATTTTATCAAAGTCATCTCCTGTCATACTAAATTCTATTGAATTCTACCACTTACGTCTCCGTTAACATTGGTCCCGTTGCTGTGGTCGACGATGAGCACCTCCTTGCTCTGGTGGAAGTTAAGGCCGACCACCTGAGCATCCTCCGCCGCGTATGGAGCCTCCTCGCGCTTGGCCATCTTGTTCAGACCCAAACCACCTCCCGACACGTTGAGTTCCACCACTTGGTTGGCTTGACCTGGAAGTTTAATAAGTTTTAAGAATATGTCCAGACCTTCTGCCTTCTTACTAGGAAACTCGTTAGAGGCGAGCCCAATAAACTGAAACTTTGGTAGTAGTAAGTCATATATCAATAAACTAGTATCTGTATTTATTAGCGCTGGTCTAATGGTTTTATTGAAATAGTAGATATCGAAAAAGCAGTAGAAAGAGATGTTTGTTATCATAGACATTAAAGATGTCATTGGTGCGTCGCTATCTTATTACAGGAATGTTGCAGTTTGGAACAGGATAATGGCAAGTGGTAAAACTATGACAGCAGCAATAGGTAAATCAGTGCTACCAAGTGCCAATCCGGGCTAGCTGCTACATACCACGCTACGTCAAGTAATTACGAAAGTGACCTTTTTTTAGCTTTAAACAGGATATTGCTTTTTTTCGCAAATTAGCAGATTTCGTGAACATCTGTACGATAGGTAAAAAGTATTTTTATTTATTTTACACACTTTAAAGTACTATTCATATAAATATATTGCAAATAATAATTATTATACCTTACTTATCTCCAGTAAATTTTCGCACTAATTTGAATTATGGGACATTTTTGTATCTTGGAGCTATCTTTGGGGACACTTGGGACAGTAAACCAGAAAACGGGACAGTCCCTTAAAAAAGTCAAGAGATTATATGACTGACTATATGACCTTTGTTATGACTGACGGCAATCCAGTAACCTAAATCCCCATCAGCATAAAATAATGTACCTATAAGTCAAAAAAGCAGTTTCAATCTCATTTTCACCAGTTGGTCTCTCCAATTAAATTGTGGTTTTTAATTAACATTAACTCAGTGAACCTGATTAAAATTAATAAACGAATAAATTACTCATATCTTAATTATTTCTTAAATTTTATAACTTAGGCACTTTGTAATAATAGGTAGAAGGTACCAAATTGTAACATAATCGTAAGTTTTAAATTATACATTATTTGTTTTAAAACATATTACTTCTCCTATAGAATAAGCTCAACTTAGTATGGGTGCTAAAAACTCGGCTAATACCGAATTATGTATTACTAGCTGCTACCTGCGGCTTCGCCCGCGTTTTCACAGAAACCCGGTGTGCGATCGGGATTAAAAATAGCCTATATGTTAATCCAGGTCACAATCTATCTGTCTTCCAAATTTCAGACAAATCCGTTCAGCCATTCGAGCGTGAAAGAGTAACAAACATCCATACATCCATACTTACAAACTTTCGCATTTATAATATTAATAGGATTGAAAAAGAAGATTTCACGCTCGTATCCCCGAATATGTATGTAGAGTTACAACTAGGGATTCCGAAGATTAGCTGGTAGTACCGAGTGCTACAATATAGTATACCTATTCGCATCCGAGCACTGTTACAATCTCAGTAGCATAGTTTCATTGAAATACTATTTTTAAAAGATTTTGTTTAAGCTGCTCGACGTGGGAGCAGAACCTAACAGCGGACCATTAGACCACAGAGACGAGAGAGAACCTTAACGATTTAGTAATATTTCAGAAAAATCCACCAAATATATTTAATGATAAGAAAATATATACTTCCATTATATACACTAAAATGTTAGAGGTGGTGTTAATCTTTGGATAGGATGTCAGGCCTTCTGTTTACTTAACTTTAAATTACATTCGTACATTCTAAACCTTCGCTAGAAAATACTGATGTTGTAATCATTACAAAACTGTCGTATATAGAATACCTAATCAATGTTATTCCAATTAGGTCCGATGGGGTTGTCACATCCCTCTGACTCTAAAACCATGAAAGCGAAAATATCTTTAACTCGATTAAACACAGATGTTATATTCTTCAGTAGACGCCGTGGGTAAAATAATTGTTTATATAAAACACAAGGATATAGTAAAACGGTACCAGAGTGTTCTTGTAGTAAGTAACGAGAGCAACCTTGCTTTGTTCCTCTCAATTTACACACGCAACACAAGCAACGTAATACCAACAGTTATATAAATTATATCCGCCATTTTCAGATTATATCAAAGAAGATACTAAGTCAAGGCTAATATTTAATTACATTATTTATTTAGAATGGAGATTTCATCACTGCCATCTATCGCCACAATTTAGCCATCATTTGCCAGTATAATAGTGAAGTGCAGGTAAGAATATAATCATAAACAAAACTAATAGTAATTGCTTTAACGAATTTCGCCATCTTGCACTCGAATCCCATTGGAATGATATTAAGAAAACCAGTTTTTTTTCGCAGTAGTTAAGAAAAGAATCTTAATAAAGGCTCACAACCTTCATTATTTTTTTTCATCGGCCAGTACAACGGAGATAAAAAATCACCCATAAACAAAGGCATATTATTTAAATGATTTTGCCACTTTTTGCCTGTATTACAGTGTAAAAAATAATCATTAATAAAAATCCACTATTTTAATCAATTCAATTTGAGGTGGACCTTTCCCTAAATTAGTAATAGGCCTTGAGCTCCTTTGAATAATATGGGAAAACTACTGGCTGGATGGCTAAAAATCCAAAAAAGGAGGATGTATGACTCGTACATATTTTTAAATAATAATCAGTTTAGCGCAATATTCATATAAAAAATAAAAGAATTAAATTTACTATGTTTTTATTCACCTAAATCATATGGCACAAGTTGTCTTATATCTGAATCATTTTAGACTTACTTTCAAATTAAACGGGTTATACCATTTCACTACGTTATTGTTACTTGTCTGTCAAGTGTCTTGTGTCACTTAAACCAAACTTTTCTTTCTTTCTTTAGGTTTTGGCATTCACGTTAGTATTTAGCCATTAGTCAAGTAGTAATTTGCATCAAAATTTATATCAATTTAAATTTATTTTAATTAGTCATCAGTCATAAGTCGTCAGTAAGTCATGTCAGACTCTTGGGTAAAACGGTGGCCTTTTTACACAAGCTCATGTAATGAGTTTTGGCGGCAACAAGGAAATATACGATACGCTAATTTCTTCATGATTATTTCATTTGTGCACTTTCACTGAACAAAATTGTACAAAATGCCACCAAAATTGTCTAATTTTACTCAATATTAACACGAAATTCAATAATGATGAAAAAACTTCGACCATCTTTTCTCTCGATGGCGCCAAAACCCCTTAAACCAAACTTCGTACAAAATTCGGGTTTGCTAAATATCTATGGAAGATCCGCCTC
>NJDC01000107.1:95552-108503 GCA_002245475.1 Calephelis virginiensis
GATACGAATTTCGCCGGGTTACATATGTACTAAAAATAATAGTTATTTCAGATTATTAAAAAATACTAAGTTCTTAACACAGAAAAACGTACTAGCTTTTACCCGTAGTTTTGCTTGTTAAAGTTAGTCATAAAACTAGTTTTAGTCCTAGTCCAACTCCAGGTTATAAGAGTACTCGCATCCCTTTCATCATAATTGGTTTACAGAGATAAGATAAATATACAATCTTTCTTCAACAAATCTTTGTCATCGTTTATCAGTTATGATTTTGTTTGCGTAAATGTAGACACTTTTCCCAAAAAAGTTTCATGCTTTAAACCAGCGGTCGGCAACCTTTTGGCAGGCAAGGGCCATAAGGCGGCAAAATAAATCAAAGGTGGGCCACACTTGTACTATTTACCCTAGAAGCCAAATATACCTACGTACAATTGGCCATGTCCCATAAAAAAATGAAAATGGGCGGAAAGAAGCGTGTTCTTAAGGCTGAGTCTACACTATACGCCGTATGTTACACGGTCAAGCGCGGAACGTACATGAATTTATTTTGATATAAATTATAACTTATTGTCAAGACATTTACGGGCCGCAAGTAAGACGTCTCACTTTGACTTTGTTAATTAACTTCACGAGACTATGTGAAACAGAGGTCGATACATTAGAAAGAGTCAGCAATATTTGGAAATGACGTCAGTAACATCCAGTAGTAGTCTATAGCTTCATGGTTTTAGTACATCTTTTGTTGACATTTTAGAACTTTAATCTGTTTATTTCCCTAAAAAATACGAAAAATATATATTACAACTTTCTCATCTATAAAAAAAATAGACGAAATGCATGTACGCGCATAACCTCCGAACGACTCGAGAGATTTAGTTTTTTTTTTACTTATTTGTGGAACTCATTGAAAGTTTAAACGGAAAAAAAGCGAAGAAACTATTAAAACAACATTTTTTCCATACAATACGAACGAGAGGAACGAAGTTCATCGAAACAGTTAGTTCAAAAACAATTTGTTTCTTGGTCGTTATTTCTCTTATAGGCAAACTTCAGATTCAGTAGTAATTTTATATAACTAATTTTACAATAGGTACGTAAATTTAACCAGACCGTTATATCCATTTTCAAAAAGTTAATAAATTATTTAATTTTTGTATGCTTTCTTTTGTTTGTTTGATTGTGTGTGTAGTTGAACTATAAAAAACTATGAAAAATATTTAGCAAATGTTACAATCGCCTCGGTGGTATAGCGGTCTGGCGTCGGAGTTAACTTCTTGAGTTCACGGGGTCGATCCCCGGGTCGGGCAACAAAAAAAATTAGAATATGTTTATTTTACAATTTCCTAATAAAAATAACTTTGCTCGGGTTTGGATATGTGCCTGGTTGGCGATAGGCTTGCAACCTATCACATTGTGGGACTAAGTGTCTTTGTCTAGTCGTGGGTGCCCTGGTTATGCCTCTGTCTACCCGTAAATAGAGGTAGGGGAAATAGGCGTGAAGATACTACAATAAATTAACGATTTTTAATTTGATTTGATCCATTTACTGCTTATTAGGCTATATAATTAATTTTACGCTAAATATTATAATTATAATTGTGTACTTTAAGAAAGTACATTTTTATCGGTTTTAATTTCTGTAAGTAGTTACAAAAAAATATACCCAAAATAATAAATAATTCAACGCACTGCAAATAATATATTACGAATTTTTTTTTGTTTATATTTTACTATCTGTTTGCTCGCGACTTCGTCTGCGTAGAATAATTTACGATTTTCATACAAACTTTCATTTCATATTATCCTTTAAGGGGTTGATTTTCAGATAATAACCTATCTTTGAACTCGGATCGTTAGCTGTGAGTATGTATCAAGTTTCATCAAAACCGGTTCAGTGGGTAAAGAACAACAAATAGACTGATTTTTGCATTTATAACATTAGTATGGAAAGTATAGATATAGTATTTTAATATTTTTTGTATATTAATAAGTTGCATGTCGTCCAATATTAATAACCTATCTAAGATTAGAGATCATGCTCTTTTAGATCAGTTGCCAGGTAACCGATGTTATTTTTTAATAATTATCTAAAATGTCTTAGCAAAAAATCTCTAGAAGGCATATCTTTATCTGTAGATAGGTTATTAATATTAGCCGCATGTTAATAGCACATTCATTCATTCAGTACGACTTACTTCAATTCTAAAACTTACCTCAAGTTCTTAACCATTCGGTTCTCGCTGGGCAGATCGAGGAACTCGAGCAGGAAGCGCAGTCTTTCTATGATCTCCCTAGTCTCCATTCCGAAGATCCACCCGAAGTACATCATGGTCTCCTTGATGGTAAATTCACCGTACAGGGCTATCTCTTGAGGCATGTAACCCACACGCTTGCCGGGCACTCCAGATCCTGTTAGTGAAAAAACATGTTAAATAGACAGATAGGATCTGACCAACTCAAGGGCCGAGGAGCGAGTTTAACATTTTTAAAGAGGTTTAGGTTTGATTCCTTATTGGGCGAGCATTTATGTGATAGACATATATGTCTGTCCACACTTTGGAATAATTAAAAATTGACTTTGGTAACTATTTGATTTTTACTTATTTTTTTTTTTGTTTTTTTTAACGACCAATTTTTTTGCTAACCGCGAGGTTTTTACAACTTCACCGGGCTATCTTACTTATTTACTTTGTTTATTCTTTAACTGTATAAATGTGTGAAACAAAATAAGTTTTAATTAAAAATATTAACAATCAGCCCAACCGGTGAACTTCGTACTACTTGATATTGGTAGCGACCGACAGATTATATAGGAAAAAATAAAAAGTAAAAGTATATTCACGCCCATGTCCCTAAAGTGGTAGGCAGAGGTACCCACCCACGACTAGCCGAAGACACTAAGTCCCAGAATGTTATAAGTAACAAGCAATATCCAATCCCGAGCAACATTTTGTTTTAGAAAATGTGGAAAATAACTTTTTTTGTTGCTTGACCCGGGAATCGAACCCGGGACCTCATGAAGTCAAGTCCAACACCTGAACCGCTAGTCCACAAAGGCGAAAAAAGGTCTTATTTTACCTATTTTCCGTTTTTTTTTCTTTTAACACAAATAACACAACAACCATTCAGGCGTTATGCGACGACAACGGCAAGGGGATTATTTAACATATCTATAAGAAGAAGTTCTATCGTACCATCGATGAATAATTAAAAAGTAAATTAAAGTATCTTCACGCCCATATCCCCGAACAGGTAGGCAGAGGCACAACCAGGGCACCTACGACTAGCCGAAGACACTAAGTCCCACAATGTGATAGGTGGCAAGCCTATTGCCAACCCGGCACATATCCAATCCCGAGGAACTTTTTTTTTATTTGAAAAACCCAATTTTCCTTTTTTTGCCCGACCCGGGATTCGAATCCGGGACCTCAAGCAGTCAAGTCCAATGTCTGAACCGCCAGACCACAGAGGCGACATAATAAATAATTTATAAATATAATAAAGTCAATAATGTAACTCTTTAATTTATTACATTGTACTTATTAGTGTACAGCCAACCGCTGACGCCGTATACACAAAGGTAAAATGTACAAAGGGTTACGAGTAGAGTCTTGTAATTTGTCCAGAGATATTTATTTATTGACTGTATTAACTAATAAATGTATTAATCGCCTCTGTTGTCTAGCAGTTCAGTGCTCGGACTTGACTGCATGAGGTCCCGTAACATAAACAAAAGTTGGGTTTTTCCCATTTTCGATAAACAAACGTTGCTCGTGATTGGATATGTGCCCGGTTGGCGATAGACTTGCCAATGCCACCTATCACATTGAGGGACTTAGTGTCTTCGGCTAGTCGTGGGTGCCCTGGTTGTACCTCTACCTACCTCTTCGGGGATTTGGGCGTGATAATACTTTTTACTTTATTAATTAATACCAACTCGTCCCGGCTTCGCACGGGTGGACAAATTTCTAATTTTTCATAGAAATAACGTAGCCTATACAGATCAGCGATAATGCCAGGCAATGTTGTAATGGTAATATATTTTTTCCAGGGAGTTTATTCAATACAAACAAACAAACAAACAATCAAATCTTTCCTCTTTATTATTTGTAGGTATAGACAGACAAAGGTGCAAGTTTACAAATAAATTGTGTTTTAGTTCCTTAATAACGGTTTTTATATGATGAATAGGAATAAAATCTAAATAACATCTCATCGAAACAGGTTCAGTGTAAGAACAGTAAATTGATTAAAATATTTTAATAAACTCGCGGACATAGGATACTTTTTTCATATAAAAATATGTATTTGGATTTCAGATTCATAGTAACCGACCTCGTAGATTTTAAATAACAGGGATATTTATTTATTTCAGTTCCTTATAAGAATTAAAAGCGATCGTGCGTCATATTTGCCAACGTTACACAGACAATCCGCCATTTTGTTTTTTTACGCTTTGCACCTTTTAAGGTTAAAACTAAAATGTAAATAACTAACACAAGATGGATATTTATATAGGATGTTTAACTTGGAGGTCAAAGCCTTCATTATCGGGAGTTTATGATAACGCAAGTTCCGCAAATATCCTATCTTTTTATTCCATAGTCCATTGCGCAAAACAATTAAACGGATGGTTCTAGAACAAAAGGTTCTAGAACAATCCAAAAAAAACAGTTCGCATCAACTGTAGTTAGCAATGTGAAAAGTTAGTTCCTTTTCGATTGCAGGCATCTTCGTCGTGTATTTTTTGACATCGAAAACTACTTCTATAAGTTTGCACAACTAGTCCCGCCAGTAAAGTCTATCACACTGTATTTTTATTTTAGCACTTGCCCTGTGCTTGGGATAAATTTTCTATAAATTTTAAAGAAAGAAAAAACTTCTATCACACTGGCTGAATACCGTGAGCCAAGAGCACGTAAAGACTCACACAGCTAAAGCTAAAGACAGCAGGGTTATGTGCTAGAATTACTTCGGTTGCAATCGACACGCAACGAACAGAGCGTTGGATTTTGGATCGAACGTTTCCGGTCACTAAGTTGAACAAACGCACAAACAGGACAAGCCTGACAGAGGAACCTGAATGCAGATTTTGCCACGAAGGTCGAGCAAAATTTCAAGTTTTGGAGTATGTGATCGACCTTTGTGGAATTCAGTCGGATTGTCCTGTTGATGCTTCGGAAGCGAAACATACGTTAAATTTTTAGTACTGTGTGTATTGTTAGTGCCAATAAAGCACTTTAGTGGCGTGTGTGTGTGTGTGTGTGTTTGTGTGAGTTGTACGGAGCTGGACGTATTTGGGGTTTTCAGCTTCCAGGAATTCCCATCCATTCATAACGCACTGTCTTTCTTGTTCTGTCGCGCCATAGCACTAATCCATTTTTTGGTGGGAAATAGCAAATTTTTTTTATGGTTTTAAGTATGGATTTTTGCAAAAGCCACGCCTTCTTCTGTCAATTTGCCTAAAAACATAGACTGCAAATTAAGCAGGAAACTAGTACCTGGGCGAGTTTACAATAAGCCACAGGATTCGAAGCTGACAAGTCCCAAGAGCATCCTACAATTTCTGGAGACTGTCGGCATTGCAGAACACATGTAAGCTTAACGAATAAGAGGCATGATCAAAACGTATCTATTTAGAAAACAGTGATTCTCTGGCCAGCTTGATCAAAACCCTTCAAAGCTATGAATAACAAGATGCCATTGGGATATCAAGTTTCCTAACTTTTCATACTAATAACTTTCCTCATTCTGTCAAACCGATTGGTGTCATTCGATGTTAAGATTTAAATTTTTTCTGAAGTATTTTTCATGAATGACATCATAATAATAATCCTAGCTTGAATAGTGGTTGTTGTCTCCAATACTTGTTTATTTTTAATTCAGCTCCAGCAAACAGGGTTTTTTTATTAGATCGCTCTTATATGTGCGTCTAAATTTAACAAACAGAATTAGGACATCGAAATTCATCAGTAGCATAGATGTCAAAAGCACCAATAATCTTCAAGAACTCGGAAACTCTGGACTGAAAAGTAGAAGATGGAAGGCGGAGACGAAGAAATACTGTGCGTTGGGCAAACCAATTCTGCATCAAACTTAACACCTAAACAGTAGAAGGTAATATTAGGGAGGAGATTGATCCATAACACAGTGACAGTACTAAATCAAATAGAATCAACGTAAGCAGGAATGCTAAAATCAAAAGAGCATATAATTTCGATTGTATCTTTAATAAAATCATTCATAAACTCGCTAGAATTAAGAGCTCCACACTAGTCATTACTTTTGCGAATATTATGAATAATATTTCGTCACGACAGACGTGTTTCGTAGAGTTAGCTAATGTTACCGTGAAATATGTATACCCGGTTATATAATAAATTATCACATATTATATTTAGCGGGTCAGGTTTAATAATATCTTTTACGATATACTAAAAAGGTATGATTGCAATGTGTTAAAATGTGGTGCAACGAAGTACTGTGTTTTGAGGAAATTTACTTATAGAGCCCCATTCTTTAAGTTTTTAAATTTGTACATTAAAACATGATTTCACGTGCCAGGATTTAGGAACTATTTAGTTATATAGAAAGAAGAAAGAAAGATGGCTTCCACAGAAACTTGGAATCGAGTGAAAAAGAAACGGTGTTTTTTAAACTTTCTAATTAGAACAATGTTGCCCGGGACTGGGTGCGTGACTGATTGGTGATAGGTTTGTCACCTATCAAATTGTGGGATTCGGTGACTTCGGCTAGGCATGGGTGCCCTGATTGTACCTCTGCCTATTTCTGCCGGGATAGGGGTGTGAAGTTAATTTTATTAATTATGAAACGTTATCTTTTGTTTCAATCTTGCAATCTTACATTTATAGTTGTCGACTACTGAATCAGCTGCTCCACTATCTTTGGTAATATTGTGTATATATAATATATGCCCCCTGACGCGCTAAGATCAAAGCATGAATAATACAACCTCTACCTACAGGAACAACAACATTTCACCTTTTATTCCGGAATTACAACGCCAACCGACTTAGTTTCCACTATGTTTCTTGCACTGTAGTATCATAACTTGCTTGCATAACAAGCACAAATTCTGTCACTAAGCAATAAAATATGATATCTAACTGAAAGTTCCATTCTTACCTTTTGTCCCGGGTTTCCCCCCCAGCACCCATATCTCGCCACTGTTCAGTTTCCGCCGTCCCACTATACAGGAGAGTAATGTGGTCTTGCCGCAACCTGACGCTCCGAGTAGACCGTATCTGTCAACAATAAGAAAACATTTACTAAAGGACTATCACATAAAAAATATGTTTTTTTGTGTAGGTTTGCTGATTTTTTTGTGTTCTGTGTATAGCTCTGAGATCTCTGAGAGTTGACGAAATAGCATGATGCATGCGATTTAAATCAACCGGGCTAAAATTGGAATCTCCCTAAACACTCCTGTCACAAAAACAATTTAGAGGCGGGTGTCGTCAAGGGGGGGCAAGAGGGGCAGCTGACCTCCCCTAGAGATTCTAAAAAAATGATAATGCAAACAGTCTTATGTCTTTAACTTAACTTGATCGATTATTCTAGTACCTTTTCTACTTGTTTGCTACTATTTAGAGCGAAATGCAAGGCAAGTCAAAAAGTCTAGGGCACGAGGCTCCCGATTGAACCTACAATGTATATTTTTCTCTATCTCCGTATCAAATTGCCCCAATCTAGGCAATCGACTGGCGATGCTCATGTTTAGAGGTGAGATGTCAACTTATATTATACTGCAATCTTCATATTTTCTAATAAAAGTAACATTTCGTTCAGGGTCAGTCTAACTTAATATCTAAGTTATGTTCTAACATAACCAGTCGGTAGGAGGCTTATATAGAAGAATTTACGTAGAGTTAATATTGCTGGAGTAAAAAAGTAAACGCTGGTTGTTTAATAAAAAATGATTACCAATTTCTATACTAAAACAATTCCCTTGATACCTTTTCAATATTAAACAGAAGAAATAAATGTAACGATTCAATTTAGCGTAATGCACGACGCAAGCAAGCAATTACATATCAAACAGTCTGAAAAACCACCTTTCAAAATGATATAAGAGGAAAACAAAAGAGAAATGTCCGTCAAGGCTCCCGCTCGTAATGAGTAAGCTTGACCGCCTTGTGTGTTTTGAAACATGAATTAATCTGTTACTCATGCTGCGAACAGCTAATCATTTTTAACAATGTGAGAAATGGACGGTTGCATAGTATAAAATTCTACCTACGATTCCGGCGGCTACGTACTTACGGCTTCGCCTACCCGGTACTAAACCGTTACTATCCAATTGAAGTATTTACGCTTCTATTCTTGTAATTTTGATTTGATATGGGTCCTCTTAATTTCACTAGATCATAATTGGTTGGTAGCAAAAAATGAAAAAAAAAGATAAATTTGAATATAATAAAAGCATTGAATACGTAGTTCCTTGTTCAAATCATTAATACTTAGTTTGTTAGTTTTACTTAAAAAAGTAAATGATCTTTTTTGTAGCCAGTAATACAAATTTCTATTTAACTATTTTTGTTTAATGTCGGTTACTACTATTTCCATTTATAAATTATGATTTAATTTTTTGGATTAAATTCCAACAGATAATAATATCATAATAATTAATAAATACTAATACTTTACTGTAACACTCAAGCAAAAATATTAAGAAAAAAGTTTTAAGTAGTTACAGTATACATAGTTTAAATAAGTTAATAACATTGAAAGATTTGACGCAGGCGTGAGTTTTTCTTAATCAATTTACGTCATTCTTAAAGATTTGAACATTCAAGGTGTTATTGGCAAAAACTCTACAGACATTACTATCGTCAGATATTATTATCATATAGTAACTGCTTCCTCATTCAAACGTCACTTGCCATAAAGGTGTACAAAAAATAATACGTATATAAATGACTACATTAAACATATTACATTAAAAAATAGTTAAAGACATATTAGGTACACTAAAAAAATTGGATAAGCGTTATTTTGAAAATTTTCTTAATAGAAAGTTTACAATATTGCATTGGTATTTAGCAAGGTATCAGTAGTATCAGTAAGTATCGTTAGTAGCAGAAACTAAATATTTTTTATGTTTGAAGCTATGTCAATTCATGTAATTTGTCTAAAAATGTATATTGTTTTGCAAAGCGGAAAGGTATTACTACATAAGCCACAATATATTTCAATAAAGTTTTTTTCAGGCATTATGTGAATATAATTATTATTTTACAGAAGCTGGACATTTGGAACTATGTCGTGAACAGCAATATAACCGTAACTAGATTACTTTCGAAATGTTTTAAGTTCATTATTTTGAAACTGCGTTGGACGGCCGCACGCATTTCGCAGCTGTTATTAAGCCTAATTTTTTTATTATATATAATTTATACAACCAAGTAATTGGAGATGTTATTATATTCATTTATGAGATTAAAAGGCAGACTGATATCCTAACGGTACGAAACACTCGTTGCCTATTGACAGCGACGTTGGTAACGTTACGTCACCAATCTGCAATCTGGTAATTAAATTGAAACACTGCAGTGAAGAGCACTAACTTTAGGGAGGTAAGGATATAATAGAATAGATCTGTACTCTGCTTTCCAGTCATAGTCACAATGTAACTGACAAAATATATATCCCACGTTGGTTCGGGTCCTCTGCAGAAGAGACCACCTGCCTTCATTCCTGGCCACTTCTATGTTAAAGCAATTAAGCATAATCAAAATTAGTCATTACCAACAGTACAGCATTTCACCCGAGTAGGTATCCATAGCCTTACCGAATCCTGCCGCCGTAATGACAGTAATTCGCTTAGATTGTGCTGCCCTTGCTATTCCTGTCACTACAACGTCAGTGAACGCCATTATTATTCTTCGGTATGCTAAATTTACTAACATAGGCTAAACAAAAAACACTTACAGGTTGGTAATGCATCATCATAAACATTAACGACCATAAGAAAATCTACTCGTTTTTTTTCCAACTCCATTAAAAACCAAATATCATTAAATAATTTCGAAACGTTTAAGTTTATTATTTTATTTTTAATTGCATTTGTTAGCCACATTTATTTCAACGCTGTTATTACGCATTATTTTTATTATAATTTACTGGCTGCCTATTCCGGCTTCGCTCGGATGGTAATTTTTTTATCAATCGTTCATTTTATCAGATCGTTGTATCAAATCGTTTTATCAGATCGTTCAAGTTGGATCAAACTGCACACGGTGTGCAAATTTTATTGAAATCGGTTAAGTAGTTTAGGAGTCCATCGCGAACAAATAAAGTGACATGAAATTTATATATATTAAGATATACAGCAATAATTAGAGATTTTACCCTAGTTGGTATAAAATGTTTCTGACTTAACTGTATTGGACTTGACTTTGTGAGGTTCCGAGTTCGATTATCGGGTTGGGCAACGGAAAAAAAACAAGAAGTAGTTTCAATTTCCTAATAAAAATGACGTTGCCACTTGTCTGGGATTGGTTATGTGAACGGTTAGCGATAGGCTTGCCACTTATTACATTGTGGGTTTCAGTGTCTTCGGTAAGTCGTGGGTGTTTCGATTGTAGGTACCTCTGCCTATCTTTTTGAGGATAAAGGCATGTAGACACTTTTCCTAGGTATAACACTTAAATTAGCAGACATTACCCGAAACTTTGCCTTGTTTTGATCGCTATTAAAATGCCCTTTAGAAGCCCGTTAATCGACCTAACAAACTTCACACAATATTCTACACCATATCATGTAATTATGTTAAATTTCACCAAAACCGTACAACCGTCCTGCATGATTGAGTTCCAGTCATCCATCAGGGCCCTTACCCTGAGTTTACGGTTTGTCAAGTTTACTGTACTCGCCACTGTCTCTGTAAATTATTTATATGAAATAGTTTAACAGCGCCTCTATTGGTAACTTAGGGAAACACATTTTTAGACCAAAAGAGTGATAGATTTCGACACGTAACTTACCGAACGTAATATATACCAACTCATGGTAAAGGCTCTGTAAAAACATTAATTTCGAAATGTTTTACGTTCATTTTGAAATAGCGTTTGACAGCGCGCATTTCGCGGTTATTATTACGCCTTATTTTTTTATTAAAGGTAAGTACTTATAGCGTGGTAATTGGAGATATTACCCTAGTTTATATAATATGCAGATTGCTGTTTGCTAATAATGACTTTGCCAAGTTATACTATTACGGTGGTCCGTGCAAAATTGTTATATTAGATTCTGTTGGCGCAAACAAGGCTAAACTATAATTTAAACGCAGTAAAATGCAAAAAAACCGACTTCGGCTGCACTAATATGTCTTCTAAGTACATTATACATTATTTTTTCATTTAGAAACAAACTTTTATTTGTAAGGACTATTCCCAACAGCAACCTTTGGAAGTACTAGTCAAGATTAAAAAGCTCAAACACGATAAGATAATGTTTGTATTTTTTAGTTCTTAAGGCTACCTTCTGGTACCATCCTCAGATCAGCTCCATTTTATTAATAAATTTGCATTGTAACCAGATTCACACACGCACGCAAAATTTCAGCTCAGAAAACTGGATCAAATTCCAACCGCACAAACATACATACGTTTTAAGCTTAAGCAAAAGCTTACAAAAAATGTAGTATTTTTCTCGATGTCCCTGACTACGTCATCAGATCCAGACTTGGTGGCAATAGGTATAAGAGGTGTGGTGGCCATTTAAAAAAACAGTGACTTTTAAAATCGGTACATAAATGACAGAATAAAATTCCTGGAATCGATGCATAGCTATGAAACCTCCTCTTTTTTTGAGTCAGTAAGAAATCAGAATTTACACATACATCGTAACGTCAAAAAATTAAGATTGATCATGTAAGCCTAAACCAACTTTTTTTTCTTTATAGCCATTTACAGAAAACTGAAAGTAATGTAAACGTTTAAACTTAATTTTGATTCCGTTTAGTCTAGTTTGTGCCAACTGAATTACCACCATTGGATAGTTACCAGTGTAATTACTTTATTTTAAAAGACTTGTTATTAGTTTCAAAATGTTATCAAATATTGCAATTTAAATTTAATGAATGTGGTAGTGAATATTTCAATATTTGTCTCATGATAAAATTTATGAAAATACCGCCATTTCAAAAGCAACATGGAGGACTTTTGACAGTCATGCTTAACAATTATTTTTTGAAAATTTTAATACTCTCACAAAAACTGGAGTGGTTTGCATGCATTTTGTAGTAATGTCATGTAAAATTTGTTATTTAGCTTTAGTGAACGGATTTACTTGTTCAAAATCTGACATGATACAGATGGTTTCCATCTGTAATGCAGCTTTTGTCTGGAGTGGGTTGAAATTTTTTAATTTTAATACTATCGCTGCATATTAAACATATCAGAAAATTTGATTTATTGTTACATGATGTTACAAAAACTGTTATTTAAGTGTGTAAATCTACCCTTAAATAATTTTATTTAACTGTTTAAGCATTAAAATAAAAATCCGTAATTTGTATAAAAAAAAGTATCTTCACGCCCATATCCCCGAAGAGGTAGGCAGAGGTACAACCAAGGCACCCACGACTAGCCGAAGACACTAAGTCCCACAATGTGATAGGTGGCAAGCCTATCGCCAACCGGGCACATTTCCAATCCCGACCAACATTTTTTTTTTATTAGAAAGTTAGAATTTGTATAGATTTACAATATTGTTTAGGTTAAGTTTCTCCTATAATGTACTGTGTATTTTGTGAAGAAAAATAATAAAATAACAAGGCTTGACTGTCAAAACACAAAAGTAACGACACTATTACCTGTATCTTACAACAGATAGGAGTTCTTAATTTCAGTTTAAATACAATGAGACCTAATAATTAATCGCCTCTGTGGTCTAGAGGTCCGGGTGTTGGACTTGACTGCATGAGGTCCC
>NJDC01000107.1:108568-123036 GCA_002245475.1 Calephelis virginiensis
TAGGCTTGCCACCTATCACATTGTGGGACTTAGTGTCTTCGGCTAGTCGTGGGTGCCTTGGTTGTACCTCTGCCTACCTCTTCAGGGATATGGGCGTGAAGATACTTTACAATGAGACCTCTAGTTGTCTGATACGCCGAAGGTATGGTTTCAAAACCTGTATCGCTGTTTACGAAATGAACTGTCTAATTCGTACAGAATCCAGCAGTTGCGAAAATGTGACATAAAGTATATCTTCAAAAGAGTCAACAACTTTTTTCAATGACGAAATATTGACCAAGACAATATTTGACAAGTAGTAGTACAAGTGTGTTAAAAAAGGTATTTCGAATGTCAAAATGGATAAATGACTTGTATGTGGGATTTGTCATCAAAATTAGAAATCCTATTAATATTATAAATGCGAAAGTTTGTCTGTTTGTTTGTTACTTCTTCACGCAAAAACTGCTGAACCGATTTTCATGAAATTTGGTACACACAAAGAAGGTAAATTGGTTTAACACATCTAGGATAGTTTTTGTCCCGAAACAATGTTCTGTAGGACCACGATACAACAGCTAGTTAAAAATAATGTTATGTATGTTTCAATATATCGCCTCTATGGTCTAGCGGCCGGGTGTTGGACTTGACTGCATGAGGTCCCGGGTTCGAATCCCGGGTCGGCCAACACAAAGAAAATTGGATTTTTCCAATTTTCTAATAAAAAAATGTTGGTCGGGATTGGTAATGTGCCCGGTTGGCGATAGGGTTGCCACCTATCACATTGTGGGACTTAGTGTCTTCGGCTAGTCGTGGATGCCTTGGTTGTACCTCCGCCTACCTCTTCCGGGATATGGGCGTGAAGATACACTTTATGTATCATTTATTTTTTAATGTTTATAACGCAATTACTCGACCAATAACAAACAGATTTTGATTATTCTATTATATTGTATACAATATATTATGTTATAGAAAGGTTGGTCATACTTTCGAGGTGATCCCATATTCATTTTATTAAAATCAGACTAGCGGTACAGAGTTATATTTAATAAAAAATAATGCATAAATTAACTCAAGACTATTAGTAGGATGTTAATAAAATGTATGTGGGACCATCTCGGATTCATTACCTATCTTTCAGAAAAATCCCGACGTGCTAATGAAATAATTGAAGTTGGTTTTTTGTCGTTTTCCTGCGCTTCATTTATTTGCAGTTTTAGTACGATAAAATTATTTTACAAAAGTATCTTCACGCCTATATCCCCGAAGAGGTAGGCAGAGGCACAACCAGGGCACCCACGACTAGCCGAAGATACTAAGTCCCATAATGTGATAGGTGGCAAGCCTATCGCCAACCGGGCACATATCCTATCCCGAGCAACATTTTTTTTATTAGAAAAGTGGAAAAATCCAATTTTCTTTTTGTTGCCCGACCCGGGATTCGAACCCGGGACCTCATGCAGTCAAGTCCAACAACTGAACCGCTAGACCACAGAGGCGATTTACAATTTACAATTTTACAATTTTATTGATAATTCATTTCTGATGCAAATTTAATAAGAACATGTTCAGTAATTATTGTAATACAAGCGTAACGGTCTGTTTGTTTGTTGCACATGCAATCTAGGACGTCGTGACGAAATATTACGTGCACGCGGAATAATGCTCTATGTATGTGGTGGAAAGGTGAGAATGGCTGGCGATGTTTAGGGCCTAGTTTGACGGTATTCATAGGTAAGGCCACCCGTCGACCGAGGCAGGAAAACTTAACTGACCGTGAAAGAAGAGAAATACGATAGTGGCTATACATATTCCTCCATACCTATAAATATAAATACATGACATAAGGTCTGGTAAATTAGAAAACGTATTAGCATACCCTTATCAGCAAAAATTAGTCGAAGGTACTTTATTCACACAACCTATAGCTATCCTATCTCCAACCGGGCACATTATATCCCGGGCTATATTAATTTATTCGAAAATTGGAAAAACTATTTTTTGACTATCGCCTCTGCGGTTCAGTTGTCGGACTTGACTGCTTGAGGTCCCGGGTTCGAATTCCGGGTCGGGCAACAAAAAGAAAATTGGGTTTTCTAATTTTCTAATAAAAAAAAACGCTGCTCGGGATTAGATATGTGCCCGGTTGGCGATAGGCTTGCCACCTATCACATTGTGGGACTTAGTATCTTCGGCTAGTCGTGGGTGCCTTGGTTGTGCCTCTGCCTACCCCTTCGGGGATATGGGCGTGAAGATACTTTTTTTTTTACTTGCCCCATTCGGGGACTCAATTTGAGATCTTCAGTAGTTTACGCCAAAACCGGACTCCTAGTCCACAAAGGTTACTCATACAGTAACTTAACTATTGAAATGGAGGAAACTAAAATATGTCAACAGTGAGTATTGTAAAGATGTGGATACTATCCGTCAAATAACCAATTAAAAAATAGAGATGGCTTGCCCGGATTCATTACACCGGTTTACCTATGCCTGCCTGTTTTTGTAGCCACGCCGGTGCTTGTCACTGTCGTGTTCCCGTTTGGAAGTAATAAATAAACTTAAGTTAAACCATAACACCCTAGTCTCAGACTTGAACGCAGGGCTTAAACTTGATGTTTCTGAGCAACGTGCATTATATCAGAATGAAAAATGTCTTTTTATCCAAAAAGGTTTTCTTCATCAAAATTGATATAGCCTTATTGATGAGAAATTGTAACATACCAAATTTTTCCATGTATAAGTCAGGATTTCTGACAGGTAAAAATACACGCTACCTAGTGTCTAATAGAGTAGAGTACTAATACTTGTGTAGAGTCTGACTCTACTTTCCGATTTTTAATATAATTATAAATGTACAGTTATTTTCTCATAATTTCTTATAATAATATAGATTACTAACCACTGACGGTTTAGCCAAACGACTACTTTTCCAAATTTATATTTTTTAATGTGAGAAATAATGTATATTATGTAAATAAATAATAACAATTCCTTTATTATATACATAATATAAGTACTAAACACTAACATAAAGATATTATAATTTTTGATTGATTATTTTACTGTAATTTATTAATATTTTTTTTTATTTTATTACGATTACTTTTCGTTTTTTAGTAATTAGTCTCGTTGCATTTTTAAAGCTTTGTAATTGTATAATCACTCGATTTTCAATTGTAATTGACACAACATTTAGACATGTAACTAAATTGTTTTGTATAAAGTTATCATTGCATTTCAACGTGTTTTTTAATTAAAGGAAATAAAATTAAATAATTGGTAATTTAATTGGGATTACATAAGATCCTGGGTGGGATTCCCGGTCCGAGCAACTCAAAAAGTTGTTTCTTTAATTTTCCAATCAAACAACTTTGCCCGGGGTTGGATGAGTCTCCTGTTGGGAACAGATTTGGCTACCTATAACATTGTGGGAATAAATATCTTCGGTTAATAAAGGGTAACTTATTTCTACCTCTGTTTACCTCTTCAGGGATACAAGCGTTAAGATGCTTTTAAATAAAATATCGTACATTTTCAGTTTAATATATGAATCAGCGGTAAAACAACAAACGTATTATTTTGGGGTGTCTCAAACTTCTAACTACTTTCATAAAGAAGTTAAGTTGTTGCAACTAACAAACAAGTTAACTTATTATTCATACATTCTCTTACACCGGTTGCCTTGAGGTTCGTGGAAAATTTTAGCTCAAACAGAACTGAACACATTTAATACAAAAAAAAAATAATTTAATACACATTTAATACAGAAGAATGTTATTACTCGTACTATCGCATATAGATGATTTGGTAATTTGTATCTATTTATAACCATTACCAAAAAGTATGTCCGATTGCTTTTATTTATTTATTTATTTATTTAACACTTTATTGCACACAAAAACTAAAATACACAAAATACACGAGAAGTTAAAAATGCACAAAAGGCGAGCTTATCTCTAACTAAAGAAATTTATTCCAGCCAACCCAAAAAAAAAATTAAGCTGTGAAAATAAAATGGAAGGCATCGTGTACAAAACAATTAACTATAGCTATACTTAGAACGAATAAATAAAAATATACTAATAAAGTGTGTATAAAAAAACAGGTACAATTATAATTATTAAAATATCTTAGTAGGATAATATATGAGTATGTTATTGTGTCAACGATAAGTAATGTTCCTTCAATCTTTTCTTAAAAGTAGGTAAAAAAGGGCTGTCACGAATCACGGTAAGAAGGGAATTCCACAATTTGATTGATTGGAAAGTAAAAGATTTAGAATAACAACTAGAGTGCGAAGCTTTGAAAAATTTATAAAATCACATATAATAATTATTGCATACGTTTCGAACTTGGCCATTTAACTACTCTGAACTGAACAAAATATTGTGGGTAGATTTGATTTTGAGAATTGAATGGATCTGTATTAGACCGAGCACTTTTCATTCCACCCTCGTATATTACGTAAATACGCTTTGTTTAGTTCGTCCTTTCACTTCGCAGTGTAACAATATTTAAAGGTAGTTAGGGGGATTGAGATTAGTATAGTATTCTTATCCCGATATCTAAAAGGGTTCCCACAGGAGAGTCTTCTAACACGTGTGCACAGCTTTGGGTATTAACTATTTTTTTCAATATATATATTCCGAAAAAAATAAATAGTTTAATGGGACGTTTCTAAGCACAACATATTTTTTAAAATACCACATCAAAGCTTGACGTCAATTTCTTTGTATTTGTTTTTTTATACGTTTACTAAAAGCCCGTCCTAGTTTTGCATGTGTGGAAAAACTTTTATGTTATTATACAAATAAACCTTCCCCTTGAATCACTCGATCTATAAAAAACAAACTAGTTCTGATGCGTAGTTTTAAATATTTAAGCATACATATAATATGGAAATACAGCTGAAAACGACTTTGTTATACTATGTAGCGATTACGTCATTATTCAAAACCGAATAGCTTTTACACTTCGTACATATTCTATCACATTGTAGTAGTCTGTCACATATTATATATTTTTTTATTTTTACATAACTTAGTCAATAATATATTGAAAAATTAAACATATTGTATTATGATCAAGCAACAAAGAGAAAATTTGGTTTTTCCAATTTTCTAATAAAAAAAATGTCGCTCGGGATTGGACATGTGCCCGGTTGGCGATAGGCTTGCCACCTATCACATTGTGGGACTTTGTGTCTTCGGCTAGTCGTGGATGCCCTGGTGTGCCTGTGCCTACCTCTTCGGGGATATGGGCATGAAGATAATTTTTTTTCAAGTTTTACCCTGTCAACTATAAACTATTATTGTTTCCAAACCTAGCCAGTCGGGAGAAGAAACGGCAAAACAAACTCCCCGGCAATCACGACAAATTCTTTTTAACTAGCACCGTTTCCAAATGTTTTACTGCGTAAAAATTAATCATCACTGGTATTTTGATCACTAAATTTGAATAAATAAGTTGATAACCACATTAATGATTAACCATGTGTCTGTCTCATAACTCATTCAATTGACTCTCAGCTCTCATATTTGGAAGAGTAGTGGCATTGTGCCAACTCCACAAGGACACGAAAACAACCTCCGCCTTTATAATTGTTGTTATTAAATCTATTATTACTTTGCGGAAATCCGCCAAGAAAGATGCATAAAATATTATTACTTTGCTGATTCAGATATTATACTGACTGCTATGACGTGTGTTTCGAGGAGGTCTAGGGGACTGATTATGTATCTCAGTGACCAACTCAAAATGGAAAAGTGTACATCAAATAGCTGTCAAATGACGTGTTTTATATTTGTTACCAACAGAAATACAATAGAGATAGTAAACATAAATGACGTCATTTGACAGCTATTTGATGTACACTTTTCTTTTTTGAGTTGGCCACTGATATACATAATGAGCCCCCAGATGCTACAAACTAAATGAAATTTTCAGAAATCTTAAAATAACCAGTACAAATTGAACCACCTTTGTGTTTCAAGAGGACCCGGGTCATTTTCCATGTCAGAATACTCAAATAGTGTGTGTTTTTCTTTAATTTTATAATGAAAACAATGTTCTCCGGGATTCGATGAGTGCCCATTTATCGTTAGGTTTGCCACCTATCACTTGGTGAAACTAAGTACCTTCTACTAATTGTCCCTTGATTGATCCTTTTCAGGGATAGGGGGGGAAACGTATCCTTTAAAATTCATAAAAAAATAAAAGAATTTCAGGTAAAGGTAACGTATTATGTAATTTTTGATAGGCATTTATTGTTTTAACCGTGACAGTTTTGTTAAAGAACAAGGCAAATATGGATTTAAAAATAAAGCATTAAATCTTCTGATTTGAATAGATACCTAAATGAACGTTTAAATTAAAGGTATCAGATCAATGCTGTTAGCATGTTGCATTCTTAGGCCATTTTTGTTTCTCATATATATTAGCTAGCTTATATTAGTATTCATATTACAAACATGAAAAAGTATTTGCAAAATATAGACAAAATTTAATAAACAGTAATTTTAATGACTAAAGGTTATTTTTTATTATAATATTAGCATTTCTAAACTCGGGGTTATTCTGCTTTTTCCCTTTTATTTTCATAGAAATTAGAGGATAAAAGTAAAATTGTAAGTATAAATTACATAAAACAATCATAACCAAAGGCGTCCTAACTCATATAAAAGAATGGGGCTTGTGATAAGGACACGACTCAACCTTCGTCATTGGGAACAATACATGGAACTATCTAATTGTTCTTTGTTTAAGCATATGTGGACTTATACGTGTTACTGACGTCAAATGGACAAACAGACGCACATCCATGTTGTGTCCTGGTCCTATTGATTTGTCTCTACTATACAGATAACAATCATTACTAATATTACTTAAAAGAATCTAATTTTAAAACATCAATAGTCTGAAGGTTGCATTCGATCCGGTTTTTAACATATTACTATTTTTAACAGTTTTAGAAAGTTATGAATTTTCAGATTTTAAAAAAAAATATAGGTGTCTTATATATATCTCGTGTTTTATTTAATTTCGAAGTGTTATTTAGCATTAATAATATTTTTTACATTCAACGTTTCAAAGTAGCCCGAAAACAAATTACCAGGAGACATTCATTATCTGTAATGTTATTAAATTCATTATTCATAAAATAAATTAATTAATTAAGCACAGTGAAACTGCGAAAAATCGACTATGATTTCATAACCACCTCATTTTAGTGCACAGCATATATATTTTGATGTTACATTTTATGAAATGTATATAATTATAATATGTATATAATATAATGTATGTAAAAAATTTATAGAAAATGTATATAATATTTCATAATTCAGAGGTGCCGTATAAATTTGGGGCTAAAAGTATTTTTTATAGAAGAGGAGGCAAACGGGCACTTGACTTAAAGTAACTCCGTCGCCCAAGGACATTCAGTTGGTGGTGGTCCGAGGTAACTGTTACTACAAAGACCTTGTGCTAGGAAAGATCTTCCGAAATCACACGATGGTGAACCGTCACGCATCAGTACGATTTACACTATAACTTAAGCTCTGACGCGATGTCCAAAGGTGAATTAAACAGCCCCTCAGAGTTTCTCATGATATATGCGGTAGAACACACTGAGAGACCCAATGTTTCTACGCAACGCTGTTTCGCCGTTTTTTCTCCTGTCTGGCTAGGTTTGGAAACGGTGGTAGTGTATGGTAGATAGGGTAAAACTCGATCGTTAAAATTTTTGCTTAAACTAATAAGTGCTTACCTAGTAAATATATTTAAACGAATTTATATGTTAAAATATATAAATAACAAAAATAAAAAATACAATATATTTAATTAAGTTAGATATTTGCACGCCACAATGTGGTAGAATATGTTGGTATGAATAAGTATTCTGTAACAACTTTTAAACACACATATTCCGCAAATAAATAAATTTCATTTCATTTCATTTCAACGGCAAAGGACAGAGCCGATTGGTAACTGTCCGGTCCCTCATAATTCGAGACGCTAAAAGTTGGATGCGGTCAAAAGAAAAGAGCTGGTACTGGGGAACCCCTACCCAGAGTTGAGAACATATCACAAATGAATTTGAATTTGCGCTTTGTAAAGTTGCACGCATTGAGTCGTCTTGAAGACTGGTTTTGAGCTATACGTGTTATTAATTACATTAACGATATATTACTAAAATTAAAATCAGTGTTTTGCAGTTTTACTGCTTTTAAATTATTAATGCAGTAGGGTGACCTTTTCGCGTGGACACATAACATTACTTTTAGGTCAGCATACGGCCGATGATCTTTGTATGACTTGCCAATACCCATCTAAACAACCCCCATGTGTATATACAAACTAGCTGATACGACAGACGTTTTGTTGTCTTAACTAAGAATATTGAAAAAAATGACTTACATTTTTTTTTAATTCGCAAGAATCTTCTTCTGAATAATAAACACAACAAAAAATAAATAGTCTGTCCATTCAGGTGATACGATGACCAAGACAAATAATGTTTTATTTTTATATATGAGACTAGCTGGCCCGGCAGACGCTGTTCTGATTTTTTTTTTAATGTGATTTATTAAAAAAAATTTGGGCGAGTCACCCTGATCACTTAGGGGTATGAAAAATGGATAGTAGCCGATTCTCAGACTTACTGAATATGCATACAATTTTGTGCAAATCGGTAAAGCCGTTTCGGAGGTGTATGGTAACTAACATTGTGACACGGAAATTTTATATTTATATATAAGATATACTCACATAGTTCCTTTAGCGACAGACATGTTTAGATTACTAAAGACGGTGTTGGGCCGTTTGTTGGAGCCGTAGTGTTTGAAAGCGTGCCTCACGCACACCGCCTGCTGCCGCTTTTGCCACATCTGCCGACAAACGAATCAGATCATTATAATCTTTATTAGAATCTTTCTAGGAAGCGCTCTAGTCAGATGGTTCAGTAGCTCTTCTAATACAATTTATGAGATGTAGCACATTTAAAAATACAGTAAATATAAAGTTATATTAAAGATTAAAAAAAACATTAAACCAAAGTTGTTTTTATAACGAAAAATGATAATGATATTTTAGTTAGACATAGTTGATCTGTACGTTGTTTAGATACCTAATTTAGTTCATTAGGTATTTAAACCTATTTACCTTTATCCCACTTTTGTAGCTTACGAAACAAATACGTTAAATATCTATTTGTAAATAACATAATATACTTATTTATAAATTATTTTTTTTGATATCGGTTAATGTATTTGTTTAATCATAGGTGGACGAAGGACTTGAGTGTAAGTAGGAAATTAATCCTAAGGGCCGAAACACAAGTCCGCGTTGCGGCGTAGCCGCCTCTGGAATCCGTAGTGGCGTCACTGTATACTGTAATAATTTTTTAATAGCAAGTAAGTAGGTAATAAGTTTCTCACCGTGGTCTATGGTAGAGACTTTGACGTCGCAACGCCGCAACGCAAACCGACAATTTTAGCGAGCGCCGTATCGCGCTTATGTGTTTTGGCCCTTAGATCTTACAAAACATATGTAGGTATGCATATTTCACAATCACCACATCATAAAGAATATATTTTAAACCAAGAATGAATATTATAAGTTATCCTTAAAGTAAATGTATACCATCGATAGTTTTTTTATTTTTAAAAAAGGAACATTCTCCTGTATGTTATTTTGTGACAACTCCAACCATTTTAATAATAAACACGGAGTAAAGTACGCCTATGTTCAACCTAGTACAGTTATACTATTCAAATTATGCGCTTCGGCTATATTCGTCAAGCTTCGGAAATCCGAATGTATTTTAAAGTATCTATAGAGTTATTATTACACATTTCTCTTAAATTTAGGTTAAGTCAGCCAATTTGAAAATAAAAGTTAAAGTGTTAAAAGAGTAAAAAGTGTGAAGCCGAAGCGCATAGTTAAAATAGTAGTACTATACTAGGTATAGTGTTTATTGCAACGTGATACAGACTATAACATCAACTTAATTTTATTCCAACGCTAATCCGTGTTTATTAATAATACGGCAAAGGTTTAGATAGTATTTTCGATACAAAGCTGCTTATCGTCTTAAATTTTTACGACATGTTGCATAATTATCGTCTTTATTCAACCAATTTACACAAAACCTTTAGTAATCATATTTTTAGCGTTCCTCTAAAATCACTCGACATATTGATTAGTAAAAACCGTCTGAAAATTCATTCAGTAGTATCTGAGTTTATCGCGAACAAACAAATATAAATGGAAGGAGCTTGTTTCAAAATGTTATGTACTTATAGGCGACGTGGTTTCATTGTCATGATTTATACTCTCGCCAATAGATGTTTAACATCAAAATCTTTACTAAAATAGACTCTATTTTGCCTTCTTAGGGTTTAGTATTTTCACACCCATATACTCGAAGAGGTAGGCAGAGACATAACCCAAGGCACCCAGGCATAGCCGAAGGCACTAAGTCCCTCATTGTGATAGGAGCAAGCCTATCGCCGGGCACGTATCCAAATAAAATTGAAAATATACATTTTATGTTTTGTTGCCCGACCCGGGAATCGAACTCGGGACCTTAAGAAGTTAAGTCCTGACCTCTAGGGTCAGGTCGATGACCTCTAAGGGTTTGTATTTTGTATGTATGCGCATACAAGTATTTTACATCTGGGGGCACGGGAGTGCCCCCGCCAAGACGAGCCAAGCGAAGCTCGAGCGCAAGGGCACTACCTACCTATTCTCAAACCGGTTCGTCGTATTTTTGAACCTTCATAACTTGAGTAAAGATTATGCCAGATAAACAAAATTTTCGGGATATGATGTCAGTGGTAGACTTAATAAACCTCTAAAGTTTCATTTGCATAGCTCTTATGCTTTAGATTTTATTAATATCTAAAATACCCCGATTTCGTCACTCACTCACAAACTCACTGACTGATACTCGTAATCAACAGAATTCTTAAGGTATTTTCTTAAGTCCTAGAAAGCTTAAATTTGGTATGTAAGCTAGATTAGTACCCAAACAACAAAAAAACCTAAAACTTGGAACTTTTACCCCCCAACCCCTTAAATTGGGAGGTGAAAGTTTGTTTAAGACTTCCGCAAAATTTGGTATGTAAGCTAGTATTAGTACCCAAACAACAAAAAAATCCTGAAACTTGGAACTTTTGCCCCCTAAATTGGATTGCCTACAAGATTATAGCGGGAAAACTCTGCTACGCCCTACGAACTACGCGGTACGAGCTATGGCTGCAGTATTTCCCCGTAACTTGAGTGTAAAATTAGGGCTTATCGATTTAGGGCTGGGCATGTAGGGTTAGAAACTTGGCTCTACACGAGATCTGATTACTTTTTGACAGTGCGAGCTATATGGTCTCGTCTTGGCAACATTTAACATGAAATGTTTTTGTGGGTATTTTATTTCATATTATATCGTGTCTGTCAATCAGCTAACCGATTTATGTGATTGTGAAATTTTAGAATAGTTTTACAGCTCAAGTATTCTGACAGTACCTACATGGGGCACAATAAAAGCTTTGCACTTCTAGCTAATCGGAACTATTTGAATATCGAATGTTATATTTTTAAAACGTTGCAACCTTCTTAGTAATAAAAAAAAAACAATTGGCGGGAAATAATTTGTAAATTATTTTTTATCACACTGCAAATTTCTACGTACGCAACGAAAATGGAATTAAGTCGAAAAGATTTTAGAGCTATAATTTTTTATGATTTTAAAAGTTCTCTTTCTCCGCAAGAAAGTGCCGCTCGTCTAAAAAATGCTTTTGGGAGAGAAGCTCCTTGTTTGAGCACCGTGAGGCGATGGTTTGCTGAATTTGAGATAGGTCGAGTTTCTTTACATGACGAATTTCGTAAAGGGCGGCTTTCAACTGCCGTCAACGACAATAATGTGGCTACTTTTAAGCGGTTAATTGAAGAAAGCCCCCGGTTTACCTATGAGACAATTCGAGGACCCAAAAGCCGCATTCTTCTACACTATGATAACGCGTCTTTAGACATGGCTAACAAAACAAAGTCACTTTTAGCCTCAAAAAAAGTACACCTCGTCACTCATCCTGCGCAAAGCCCCCACCTAGCACCTTGTGATTTCTGTACTTTCCCCAAAATCAGAGATTATTTTGAAAAGCAATAAACATAATATTTTGGTCATAACATGGTGCTTTTTTAAGTTACGCTAAACTTATAGTGTGACCTACGTATAACTTATAGGTAAAGGACAAGACATATGCGCCAATGGACTCACTATTAGGGATGCCGAAGGCCGAACGACGTGGAGAGGATTACAAGCTAGTTTATGCCTTTTAAAAAGGTAACTTAAATTTTTAAATTTAAACATATTGATCGTAACTACTACTCAGGTGATGAAGTTATGGAAACAGAAATAGATTACGCGATGGTCAATAATTCCGAAAAGAAATAGGAAAAAAACTTATGTTCAGGCTAAATTGTACCAGATTCTGCTTGGAATTCTGATACGGTTTTTGAATTTTTCTCGAGAAATATTGGGCCGGCCAAATTGTAAGGCTTCCTCACTACTTTGCGTTGCAATAAGTGTTATTAGTTTGCAAAATGTTATTTGTATACAAAACTAGCCGACCCGGCGAACTCGGTATCACTTGCCATTAACAGCTACTAAATATAGTAACAAACTAACAGTTTGTAAGTAAAAGAATAAGATATTGATTTTCCCATTTCCCTTGCGATATATATAATAAATATTACAAATATTACATGATTTTTAGAATTGAAATTGATGAATTAATGCATTACTTTCGAACATTACGAACTTCATATTAGTAATTAATATTATCCATGCAAATAATTATAGATTTAGTGTAAATAAATTCAAATTAATTTTCCAAGTACATATGCACCGTGTACGCGGTGTAAACACTCAATTGAAATAAATCACCCAAGTACATATAATATTTATATCTAAAATATATTTTTTCCAAGTACTCAATGAACTTAATATAAATAAAAGACGTTAATTTTCTCAGTGCATATGACCTAAGTATAAACAATGTTGTAAATATCTATTATACAAGCTATTGAACGCCACAGGTGTGGTCCGAGCCGAACAAAAGATAATTTAACATAATTATGGGTCGTCGTTCGACAACAACCTTTACGTTCGACGTTTTATTGTTTAGAGGAATTCTGTATACGGGATTGAGGAGGAAAATCATTTGATATCCTGGTTAATTTTTCCTTCCTTCCTATTTTGGATTGGCCAGGATTATTCAAAAGATCGTTAAAAATAACGATTTGTTGTTGTTCTACAACGTTTCGCGAATTATTGTTTAGATGAATTCTTTATACGGGATTGAGGAGGAAAATCATTTGATATCCTGGTTCATTTTTCCTTCCTTCCTATTTTGGATTGGCCAGGATTATTCAAAAGATCGTTAAAAATAACGATTTGTTGTTGTTCTACAACGTTTCGCGAATTATTGTTTAGATGAATTCTTTATACGGGATTGAGGAAATTATATATTATCCTGTTTAATTTTTCTTTCCTTTCTATTTTCAGTTGTCCAGACCATTTTAAATAATTATGTGTTGCTGATTTACAACTTTATGTTTTACGATTTATTGATTAGGGGAATTCCGTATACGGGATTGAGCAAATTGTACGTTATACCGTTTCATTTTTTCTTCCTTTCTATTTTTAGTTGTCTAGGTGTTTAGAAGAATTTAATGTACGGGATTGAGGAGGAAGATTATATGCTATCCTGTTTAATTTTTCCTTTGTTTTTATTCAAATTTATCGTGACCAAACAAAGATCGTTCAAAATAATTAGGCATTGCTGTTTTACAACATGTCGTTTACGTTTTGTCGTTTAGAGGAATTCTGTATTCGGGGTTGAGGAGGAAAATCATGTGCTATCCTGGTTAATTTTTCCTAACTTCTTATTTTGGAGTAGCTAGGATTATACAAAAGATCGTTAAGAATAACAATTCATTGTTGTTCTACTACAACGTTTCACGTTTTATTGTTTAGAGAAATTCTGTATACAGGATTGAGGGAATTGTATATTATTATACTGCTTAATTTTCCCCTTCTCTCTATTTTAAGTTATCCAGACCTTTTTAAATAATTAGTGTATGTTGTTGTTTCACAACTTAATGTTTTACGATTTATTTTTTAGAGCAGGGGTTTTGGCAAATTCTTTTGACCGCGGGCCGGTTAGTAAAAAAAAAATCTAGTGGCGGGCCAGTAAATTATAATTAATCTTGAGGCGGGCCGGTTTATTTAAAGACCTAAAAATAGCAGTAAATATTACGATTATAAAACGTTGTACAAAGATAGCATAAAGCAATTTTTGTTTTATTTTACCATCCTTTAAAGTAAAGTATCTTCACGCCCATATCCCCGAAGAGGTAGGCAGAGGTACAACCAAGGCACCCACGACTAGCCGAAGACACTAAGTCCCACAATGTGATAGGTGGCA
>NJDC01000107.1:124837-157502 GCA_002245475.1 Calephelis virginiensis
TGCGTACATGCGTACACACTCTTTTTTTATTTGGTATTGCCTGTTTTTTTTACAATTTTAATATTGTCCTTTAAAACATTCAGCTTTGTATATTTGTTTTAAGTATAAAACGTTTTTTTTTAAGTTAGCCAATACAATAAGTTTTATTTTAAGCGTTCCTAATAGGGTTTCTAATCTAGATGTTGTAAGCACTGGTTGTAAGTTGTTGGTTTGGATATCTGGATCGTAGATTTAATACGAATTTAATCTATATATTAATACGTAATGCCAAAACTTTGGACCCCTTTTTACGAAAATTGCGCGGACGCAGGAGCATGAAATTTAATACACTTATAGTTTATGTGTAGGAGAAGTGCAGAACGCTAATATTTTTCAATAATAATGCTTATTAAGTACATTAAATCAATAAATAAAACATTACGCATACTACCATGCATTTGACACACACAAACAAATATATTGATGATAACGATAAAAGATCACAGATGGCGCACCATACAGATTGGAAACAAAGTAGCTGATTTTGAGAAATGAAGATGGCGTTCTTATCAACAAGATATTAAAGTTTATTGTGGTCGAATTTCGACCAACGGGCGAATTCTAGTAATAATAATAGGAGTATGGAAACTAAGTTTCCTCCAAAGTTACCTTTATTGGAAGGCGTATTTACAACAATACAAATATAATTTATAAACAAATATGCCTATAATTACTTGCCTATCTGAAAGTGCTCATGGCTTTTTTTAATTAAATTATGTATGCTTTAAGTATGATTTTTTGCAGGCAAATCTATATGACTGATTTTGTTATAAAATAATTTAAAATTTGATATAACTTTCCATAAGTTAACAGAACGATGGAGTCACCTATATTGACTTACCTGTTCACATATGAGTAGGCAAGCCTACTGAGGCATATTCTGTGTGTTAAAAACTAACAGTGAAATAAAATTCATTTGGTTATCAAAAAAAATAAAGTGATGAATAAAAAGTGAAGTTAATTTAATTAAAAATAGCCATGAGCACTTTCAGATAGGTTAGTAATTATAGGCATATTGTTTATAAATTATATTCGATAAAAAATATGTCTCATCTGGTTTCCGACGAACAACGTGACTTGGCCAATTAGTGTTATTACATAGAACATTAAATCAATTTTTTTTATATAAACTGAACACAATTTTTATACTTAGTTATTTCGACACGTTTTTTTAACGTGGGTTCTTGGTTAAAGGCGCCACAGAATAAGTAATAATACTAACTTGCTTGAACATACTTTAACAATTGAATTACTAAAAAAAATGTAAATAAGTGTTTCATTTACAAATTTTCGTGATTAGTAACACAGTTGAATGCATTTTTTTATACAAACTACTACTTTGTGTTTTCCCATCTGAGGGGTCATGTTTTAAGCATTCTAATGGTTTGCTAGCCTATGCTTAATTTTATTAAAATCGGTTTAACCATCAAATGTAAGACAAGGAAAGCGTTTAAAAAATTAAATTAAAAAACAATTTAGTTGTAGGGTAAAAATACGTGTTTAGTCTCTCAAACCTTTAGTACGACATTAATTAAATAAGGATTAGCGACATTATGACAATTATGACTAAATATCAATGTTAGTGACATACCGTGCTGTTTTGTTTTTCTAAAGGTGCTGAGAATTGTAATTGGCTCATCTTTGACTCCTTCTCGTCGCCGATGGGCGACGAAGGCGAGGTCTCCCTGTTAACAAAAAAATATAACATTAGACAATACAAATAAAAATAACAAAAAAAAAAGTCGACCGCAAAACGAAAAAAAAACAGATCTTATATATAAAATTCTCGTGTCACAATGTTAGTCTGCATACTCCTCCGAAACGGCTTGACCGATTCCTCTGAAATTTGGTAAGCATATTGGGTAGGTCTGAGAATCGGCTAACATCTATTTTTCATACCCCTAAGTGATAAGGGTGACTCACCCCAATTTTTTTAAATAAATCACATTAAAAATATAGCAGAACAACGTCTGCGGGGTCAGCTAGTATTATATAAATACTTCTTATCATTGCGTTTTTATTGTGTTAATAACATTCCGTTTGAAAATACCCATGACGAGTAATTTGATATCCAATGTAAATCAAAATTCATGACCGCCATGTTTTTTTAATGTCACCTATACGTAAGGACTAGGCTGGTGTTCGTCGCGCAAACTACGGGCATTGGTATTTTTGATTTTTTGTGCGTGGCGCTTAAACCTGCTAACAAGAAGACGTTAGCACGACAGACGCGTGAGAGATGTGGTGTTCGCGTAAATTGCTTAGGATATTCTGGACTGCAAAAAAAGAAGTAACGACTAAATTTCGCAAGCTTAACATAACCACGCGTTTTCCTGCATTATGTTAAAAGCGAACCAACAGATTATTTGGACTCATGCGGTCTTCTAACTCTACACATAGTCTAGAGAAGTTCTCAGGGCTGAATGCCTACAAGATCGTTGGATTGCATTAAGAAGGTGATGGGTGGTGGTTTACATCGTGCAGCCCAAGCAGCTGACAACTACAAGGAGACCAAGCAGCGATACTCAGCACCGAAGGACAGAGAGAGGTAGATTAAGGATTTAGGCTAATAGGACGAATTTTAAAATAATATGTTATAGAGTCATCTAGCAGTTTTGAAGATTAGAGGTAATATGCTTAAGCGTCTCAAGGCCGCTTGCACATACCTGAGCTAAATATTTAACTCGTAGTTAACTTCTGTCTGACGTAGAGTTAAATCATTCTATATTAAACAATTTTGATCCATTATTAAATTTAACGGAGGAACAGGCTTAGGCTTAATGGGCTGCCCTTAGGTAAGTTTGGATTTTGGTTAATAATTAAGTTGAAAGATTTGACCGAGCACATGACGAGCGAGAAAACAAAGCTTCTAAAAACAATTATTCGATTAAAAATTAAAAACATCTATTTTAAGAATTTAATATTTCGAATTAAACCAAATTAAACTGGCGTCTGGCGTTGCTTGACATGTCTATTTTTTATTCAAACGGCATAGACATCAAGCATTCAGCCAACGTGCATCGCATTTTGACATATCGTCCACGGTCATCATGGCGAAATTGATTACATTAGGATGGAACACTTTGAATACATCCATCCTTTTTACTCGTGTGACCTTGGTAAGTGCAATTACGTATTGTTGTTTCATTCTTCACGGATTCAATGTTAATTAATAGAATATTATCAAATTGAATTAGCGACAACGTCTTTCTTGTTGTGGGTCTCGTTTTTAGAATTTTTAGTGTGAATTTTTTACGTAAATAATGAGGTGTTAAAGAATAATGTTTACTAATCACTAATGTTTACAGCTGAAAATATAGTTTGTTAATTTGAAAGCAATTTATCAAAATGAATTGAAAAAATTTACCCGAAGATGCTAGAATTAAGTTTCTTCCTTCGAAGTTAAATTGTTTGAAAATTCAACAACTTATTTCATCCTTAGTAAGTTCGAGTAATATTGTAATGTAAGGCGAGACTTCATACTTTTTCTTTCATTAAGTATTAAATCATTGAGATTTTGTCGAGTTACTGCAAAGCTAAAATTTATTATAACTTTCGGTATTTTTAATAACCTTGTAACGAATTTATCTAAATCCAAAGCTAGTAAATTATTATTGATTAGTATTGATGTCAGTCAATATTAGTATATGTATAAAAATAATTAATTTAATAAACACCCAAGCCTAGAAATACAGAGTGATATAGATCTCTTTTCACACAAATACTTTACACCTTTACACCTGCGGGAATCGAACCTGAGCCTTAATTATTGGGGAAACTCAAGACCAATGTATAACATAATACAAAATACCACTTCATTTGTTGATATAAATTATAAATGAACAATTTTATCAATTCTCTCACGAACAATTAATATCACATTAGGAGCTAAGGTACGGCCCAACACACAAATATAATTGCTTATTTTATTTGAAGGAAACAAACAGATTAAAGTTCTTCAAACTTAACAAAAAATATGATAACACATTTTACAAAAAAGTTTTCACTTTTAAAATTTTTATTACGAGAAGGTTTTTATAAAAAGGGTGCAAGTACGTACGCGCGCGAGAAGTTATACCTGCTTGAAAAAATAATAAAAAAATATGTAACGAAAGATGGAAATATAAATTGCACTTGTATATAACTAAATCACATGTGTGAACGTAGAAACATGTTTCTAAAGCAGGCAACTTCATGATATTACTTATGTGTAACAGATGCGCGCGCTCTTAAAATTTCGCTCTCCGCTGCAACTTCATACTGTAACTTTGTGTGACGGATCTTAATATTTTACTCTCATCCTTTATTCATATCACGCCTAAAGAAGTGTAACTTCAACAATGTAAGTTTAAAAAAAAAGTTAAGTTTATTTTAATTTAATACTGATAGTTCAGTAAAAACGTCAGACGGGTCAGCTAGTAGGTAACTCTAAGATTCATTACTATTTCACCGACTTCTAAAATGGGAGAAGTTTATATGACCAGCTTATAAATTTTATATATATGGTAACCGATTTCTCAGTTATTTCTAGACCGATTCCAAAAATTCTTTTTTCATTTGAAGAGCGTACTTTCGAGGTGGTCCCGTCCCGTCCCGTCAACCAAGTCTGGATCTGATAATGGAATCCCAGAGAAATTAGTTTCGATATACGTAGATGTTTTACTTACTAAAACGAAGTCGATTTTTTGCAGTTTCACAGCGTTTAAATCACTAATTTCGTATGTGAAATGTCAGACTATCGGCGCCGGCCTCTTAAGCTATAAAAATCATAAAAACACGGATACAAGCTTATGTAACTAAAGACTAACAAAGTAATAAACACGTCAAATGGCTGCAAAAACTAATAGCTTGTGAACTTGACCTGGCGACACAAGACAATACCATATTGTTGGATGTTTTGCGCGCTAAAGAACAGAATTCAGCATTTATTTGACATGTACCTAATGTTTCCAAGTATTTTAACGTAGTTTTTTACATAGGTTTAACGTAATAGCTAATAAGCTAATAAGCTATTACCTTAAACTTAGCTACACCGTAGGAAAGGATAAAGACATTATTATAATAATAAATATGAAATATGAACAAATTACACAAATTGAACTAAGCCCCAAAGTATCCTTGCTTTATGAGGGTCAGTAAACTATACTAATACATAGAAACACTTAAATAAATTCTAGAATAAATTCTGTAGACGATCTGGATGTTTACACAAATGCCTAACCCGGTTGGGAATCGAACCCGAGCACAACGATTAATCAGTTACGTTAGGCTTGTACGCTAATCTCCCGACCAACGAGGTGATCAAAGTTAGCAAGATAAGTAGCTAATATATGTTATGTAAAATGTTGATTCCGATTTTTTTAAAAACATTATAGGCTATTTCCTTTTAGGCTAAGTGAAGGTCTATTTTTTATTCGGCCACAGGATGGAGATTCGCCTGTAACATCTATGATGTCTATAGGTCACGATTGTCTCTTGCCATCAGGAGACCCGTGTGCTTTTTCGCTAAAACTATTATACATAAAAATGAAACTTAAATTGGCAACACACCAACTCTAATTTGGTGTCTATAGATACAAGCGATTATGGTTCATGTAATTGCTTTACAGTATCAATATAATAGTCACATGTTTTTTAGCAATATCAAGATGCACACGACGTGCCGTTGCAGCAGTTATTTCAGCACTGTCAGCACTTGCATACAATACAGATGAGTCATCAGCACTCAGCACGTCTGCGGCTTGGACATATCGCTTTGTTATCTACCATTGTTTTACATTGCGAGTACTCTCTTGGTGGTAAAGAAAGTTGATAATTACTTAGTATTTATTCATAATATACTTTATACTAACTTCAATCGGCGGTTTCATCCGCTTGCCAGATAATAGAAAACCTTTATACATTGAGGTCAAAGTGTAATTTTAATGTATAAACTAAATTATTGTAAAGTTTCTCTGAAATCCGTTAAGCATTATTTATATAAAAAATGTAACGAAACACAGACATACATATTTCGTTAAATATCAAACTAGATGTTCCGACGAGCTTCGTTACACCACTTTTGATTGGTTTGGGAAAAAATAAAAGATATTTTTTCTACTACTTCGTCGCAGTCGAACGGGAAAAAGTACTTCTCCTGGTTCTTAGCTACCTCCCCATCAATTTTTAGCTAAATTGCTGTAACCGTTCTTGAGTTATAAATAGTGTAACTAACACGATTTTCTTTTATATATATTGATTTCCAACCGTCGCATCCAAATACACGAAATCATAACATTCGTAGGATTAGCTATATACTTAGGTATTACATTTATACTCATATCAAAATAATGATCAAATTATAGAATTTATGCGAATGTTCTGAGGTCGTGATAAAATATTATATCAAGTAAATAATACTGAAACAGTTTTAATTGTTATCAAATTGATAATTCAATAAAAAATCTATTTTGTAGAATAATGCAAAGAGAATATAATCACTACGTTGAATAATGATCTTAGTACCTATCATTATTTATAGGTTATATCTAAATATATAAAAGAAAGTCGGGTTTGTTAAAACATTTATAACTCGAGATCTGCTGGACCAATTTTCATGGTTTTTGATTTGTTGGATTTGTCTTCGCCCCGAATAGCAGAATACACCTTAAAAATTAATAAAAATATGAGATGAAGCAGTCGTGACAGTTAAACCGGTTAGGCTGAAAATTGATGGAGAGGTAGCTAAGAACCAGGAGAAGGACATGGGATACATTTTACTCCTTACAACAGCAGGGAAGCTAAGAAAAACGACATTTTAATTTTTCCCATACCAACTGAACGGGTGGAACGAAGTTCGAAAAATGACTTTTTAATACTGAACGGGCGGAACGGAGTTCGCCGGAACAGATAGTTATATTATATTCGAAGAATAAACCTCGTATCAAACACCTTGGCAACTAAAATTTATTGGTTTTGATGTTTTCCAACGTCGACGCTTTGTGAAACTTTAATATAATCCGGGTTCGAGTCTCGTGTCGGGCAACAAAAAAAATGCGATTTTTCCAATTTTCTAATAAAAAAAGTTGCCTGGAATTGAATATGTGCCTGTTTGGCGATAGGTTTGCTACCTGTCACATTTTGGGACCTAGTGTCTTCGGCTGTTTGTGCGTCTGGCTCCCTCTTTAAGGATATGGGCGTAAAGATACTTTTTTTTATATAATTTGTGTTATATAAATAATCTACCGTTTAATTTAAGTTTTACTTTTACCTGATGTTGCTGTAAAAAGCGAAACCCATAGGCTATTTACATAATTATAATTTTTAAGTGATATGTTAAACGATACAAGTGTTCTTTCATTTAAAAGTATATAATTAATTTTATAGGGCACTGGTTTTGTCCACGACCTTCGAACCGTCCGCCTGTGCAATTTGAATTTTTATAGCAACTGTTCAGGGTTGAAACGAAGCAAAAAAACTAAACATCCTTAAAATCGTTCTAATACTCTTTATCTTATAGCTATTGTACTGCCGACGTTTTCTTACGTTTCCATATTTATCCGTTTTTAACTTCTGAAATTGACCTCATTGATTACAAAACAAAATGGCCGCTAAGGATGCTCATTACACTCAAGTTCGATGTAAAATCATTGATGAGGATAAGGAAAACCGATACCGTGATGTAACATAATGGGAAGGAGGAAGTGTACCAAGTGAAGTGACGTTTTGTACTCTTCGAAGTCGACGAATGCAAAAAAAAACATAAAATATCTTTAGACAAATAATCTGAATAAAATCACAACTCTACTATCTTTACTAGGGTTAAAACATTGGTTGTAAACATTGGTTGGTGTTGGTCCGGGATCCTTTGCAGAATAGACGATCTGCCTTCCTGCCAGGTATCTCGTAAAAGGCGAACATATGCTTACCGTCACTAACACCATGACATCTGACTAGGTGGTAGAGTTTCGCAGCGACTCGTCCGAATGGTAACATCGCCTTACCTATTCCTGCCGCCATAACATCATGAAATCAGGAATCATACTATCAGGAAATCTGTCTGCTTGTTTGCATTCCAATATTACAAAATAAATAATTGGTATGCATCCGTGTGGAAAGTAGTTTTAATCCAAATTTTGATCTGTTTCAAAGTTTCCACCATGGTCACCTTTGTAGAAGCCGTGATTGATTACTAGAGATTGAGAGAGAGGGGGGAGGAGAGAGGACTTCGTTCCATCCGGGGTCCCTTGACACCTCTCAACTTTTTTTCTTTTCTTGTTGTCTTTTATTTTTTTACAGAATCCTGAACGGAGGAAATTTGATAATTTATGTGACTGTGTGTTTTAGAATGTTTGTTACGGCGATTACTCAACCATTAAGAAAAGAGATTTTGATAGTTATTATTTGGAATGGTTAGAAACCAGTTACCAACAAGAAGTAATCCGATGTAAATTTTATCAAGACCTAATAAGTGGATTTAGAGTCGATTCATAAATTAGTTGTCGGATTTTGAAAAAATATGGGGCAACTAGGGAATCACCTGCCGAAAAATTAATCATCAAATTCCGACGTGCTAAAGAAATTGGCATTGGTTTTTTTGCAGTTTGACCGCACATAATAATAACAAATTGACAGCTATTCAAAATTCACAGTATTGAAAAAGGTGTGAAATATAAATATGTATGTAAAATTGTCATTATGAGACATCAACAAATGCTTGTACTTTTCCATAAATATCTTGACAATGACTACATGTCCTTTGTTACTGTTTTCAGAGGTTCCTTCAAATTAAAGGTACATTGCTTTTTATTTTTTTTTACTTAAAAAAAAGTATCTTCACGCCCATATCCCCGATGAGGTAGGCAGAGGTACAACCAAGGCACCCACGACTAGCCGAAGACACTAAGTCCCACAATGTGATAGGTGGCAAGCCTATCGCCAACCAGGCACATTTCCAATCCCGACCAACATTTTTTTATTTAGAGAATTGGAAAAATCCAATTTTCTTTATGTTGGCCGACCCAGGATTCGAACCCACGACCTCATGCAGTCAAGTCCAACACCCGGACCGCTAGACCACAGAGGCGATTATTTTTTACTTGATTTAGATGAAATATATAAATACATATAAGTAAGTTTCCTGCAGATACTAAAAATAGTACCTAATAGTGCATTTCCAACAACACTGAGACGCCACGCCCTTGCATAAGTTATTTAACAACTCATACTCGTCAAATGTGCACTTTGCTGCAACCCACGCGGTTATCAAACCGATCTTTTATCAACATGAAAAAGTGATAAGTGAATGAAAAGTGATCAATAGAAAATAACAAACGAGGTGCACAGTTAATTCGTACGGGTTTGTGTTCTACCCTTCATAACCGCAAAATGACAGGGCCGACTAATTATGGTTAGAGGGACAGATAAGCCGATGGCGACGACGCACGTCTTTTACGTGCTGCTTAACAAAAAAGCAGTTGGCCCATTCTTTAGTAAATCCGTCTGCCAACACCGTACTTACTTATATTCTTGTTATGGTATAACAATATTTATTTAATAAGCCTTTGTTATTTTAAATCACTGTTTCGCTACCGTCGTGGAGGTGCTGCAAATACTTATTTTCTGAAGTAAGTTATTCGTTATTTTTTCGAAAGAAGTTCATGAGTAAGAGGCAGTTTCGTATAAATTTGATCAAGGTCCGAGTAGCGGTTTTGGAGTTATATTAAATAGTATTTTATCTTAGCACTTGCCCTGCGCCTGGGTTAAATTTCTATAAATTTTAAAGAAAAAAAATTTCGCCCAGACAGGATTTGCACCTGCACCCTTTCGTCTCAAGCCCTTAAATACTCTAACCTACATATAATATACTTAACAGTGTATATTTTTGTGTACTAGTGTGACATGATAAAAAAATCGAAGGCGATTTACTGTTGTACGAAAAGCATTGAGTACTGAGGGTTGTCAATAATTAGTAACAACTCTCAATAAAGCATCTATGATATTTGTTAAATGCAAGTTGAAGACGGTGTATGATCGCTCTGAGTTGCCTGAATGGCCACTTCCTCCTTCCCAACGTGTTACATAATGTTACCTGTTTTCCTTGTCCCCAGCATCAACGGTATTACATCGAACTTGAGTGCAATTAGCGTCCTCCATTTCGTAACACGTGAGGTTATCTTAAGGTTAAAACTGGATAAATACCACAATAGTTATTCACCACCAAGGATGTTTTCAATTCACAGATGTCTCGTTTCTTGACATTTAGACAGTGTTTGTTGGGTGACCTCTTTTACCTACGTTTATAGGTTTTATGGCGTTTAGGCTGCCCACCTAACCTGCCAGCTTACATAAACCAGAAATTCTCAAGTGGGCCAAGTGGACCCCTATGCCTCCACGAAAGAAGGTAGTAAGGTAGATCTTGGCCCCACAATACACCTCCACTAGCTAGGGCCCTGCACGGGGTCCACCAAATCCAGCAAAATTTTGATAGTGGTCTATAGAACAAAATACTTTGAGAATATCTAATATAAACCATAACCTCAGAAGGCTTTTATACAATTAATCAACAATGCCAAGGATATAAAGGCTGACAAATATGTGAACGTTTAATGCGATCTCCGCATTATGCAACTCATCTATCTCTGCGAAACGCTCTCTTTGCAGCTGTTCTTAACATGGTTTATGATAGTTTTATAGATTTCGAATATCACTTTGCCCAAGCCAGTGTAATGCAGAGGTTTCTATTTCAATATTACAAGACGTATGGAGAATGGATTTCAAATACTTCAACTGGTCTGTACTCTTGACCATATCTTCTAGTCACACAAGTATCCTAGCCATATGATCCGACCGAGTATAATGTATCACACGCCAAACATTATACTCGGTTTCGACCACGTTTAGTTTCAGATTACCGGTTTCAAACAAGCCCTTCCATTTGTTCGCACAATGTGCCAGACGCCTCTTCTCAGCTATCGCAATATCGTCTGCATACCTAAGCAGCCATGGCGACTGTATCTAATTAATCCAGATTGGCTGCAAACAAGCGTCCGTCTAAGTGCATAACTATGGAGTATTCCAACTGGGACAAGACAAGTCGTCAAAAGCAGTCCTAAATTTAGATTCAAATTGACGGAATATGTCCCGGGCTATATCAATACAAGTCTCAGGAAAACCTTTGGACTTCAGAAACCAAATCACTGACCCTAAAATTGCCCGTAATAATATTTTTATGGAAAAAGACAGCGAAGAACACAGTTCCTCTGATGATATGAGATCACCATGGCCAATGTACACCATAGACTTCTTGGTAATGACCCATTTAGCCTTTGCTCGCCTCTTACGATCTTCTAGGCAGGACGGCACGTGATCAATTTTACATAGCGGACAGAAAATTAAATGCAAAAGAAAAAGAAGAGAAGCCCGTGCTAATATTTGTTTGTGCATCTGCCTGTTTGTCATTTCGCGTCAAAACGTATCAACGTTACGATATCTATACTAGTCAGGAAGTTGAAGAGTGACAAAAGGAAGTTAAATAGTGACATAGTGACAAAGTTCTCGACATCTAAATGGATTTCCGAGGAAGTTATAAACAAGTTTTATAACGCAGGCGTAGTCACGAGCAATATCAAGTTATATCTAAAAATAGTGACATTTAAGTATTTAAAACCATCTTCATTACAAAAAGACACATTAAGATGTCCATCATACAATAGTAGGCCAAGGAGGCTATAAGATGATGGTTTTATGATGTATGCTCTTACTTAGCACATAACATTTTATTATGATACGACATACAAAGAATAATGTTTTTAATTATGCGCGTTCAGAAATAAACATATTGGATCTTTATAAATAAAAAACAAATAAATATCTCTGAACAAGTGACACAAATTGAATCTAACCCCAATGTAAGCCAATTATATGCTTGTTTCAAGGGTGTTAGTCAACAACTAAAATACATAGAAATACTTAAATAGATACCAGAATAAATTTGACCCGGAAATGCAGACATCTAAATGTTCATCACACAAATGCTGCCCCCGTCGGGAATCGAACCCGAGCCTTGCGGTTGTTCGGTGTTGTTAGGCGTATACGCTAGCCACTCGACCAACGAGATATTTATTTATTACTAGCTGCTAACTGCGGCTTCGCCCGCGTTTTCACAGAAACCCGGTGTGCGATCGGGATTAAAAATAGCCTATATGTTAATCCAAGTCACAATCTATCTGTCTTCCAAATTTCAGACAAATCCGTTCAGCCATTCGAGCGTGAAAGAGTAACAAACATCCATACATACATACTTACAAACTTTCGCATTTATAATATTAATAGGATTATTATTTATTACTTTTAGATTTCAACTGGTAACGTGTACCAAAATGCAATACTTGCCCAAAACTGCATGGCAATGAAAGGCACATTCACTCAGAACATAGCCCAAAACAGACGAAGGCTGGCGCAGCAATAAATCAGTACAACAGGTGATTCTCATGCGAAATGTGGATCTGTTACTTTCACGAGACCAAACCCAAGATCATGACCTACTCCGTCATTACACAACCAAATCGAACGTTTGTGACGTAACATTACGTCACATTACCAACAAGCAATTAATAACTTTATTTTTACAGTGAGAAAGATTATTTTTCAATAACAGATGATGATTAGATGACGTCTGGTATTGCTCGTATTTCACACTAATTTAAAATTTAAGGAAGTTAAGCAATGGGTGGCATATCCGGGGAGTATATTGGCAAATGACTGCCATTGAGCTAGTCTTTATTGCATGCCATTTTTTATACCTTTTGATCTATATTTTTCCGTAGTTCTTTTCAGCAGTAGGTATGAAACGACTAAATGATACCTATTAGAAAAAATATATTTAATATATCTGCATCTAGACCCGATAATGTTTTAATTTACTATAATATTTTTTTATTTAAGAATGAGTCGTAATATATTCGCCTTTTTTAACCCCCAATGGAAAGAGCACCCCTCTTTCTAATTTTGACGTGTGTGTGCATGTCTGTCTGTCTTTAGTTACATTTTTAATAAATTTCCCTGCAAAAGTTACACAAATTGAATCTAACCCCAAAGTAAGCAAATTATATGATTGTGTTATGGGTGTTAGCCAACGATACTAATACATAGAAATACTTTAATAGATATCAGAATAAATAAACATAAGTTTGATCAAAATCGAATAAGTAATATATGAGTTCTACTCCATAATGCATTGTATTATTATTGTTAACCTCGATAATATGGTAATAAAACTGAAGTCGGTTTCTCACAGTTTTACTGAGCTGAACTTATGTGTAGTCGGTTAAAAATAAGAGTCTAATACGTCCAGTGCACGTTAATCTGGCCAAGAACGTAAACGCCTCAAATATTAAGACTTTTAATTTAAAACCTACCGTATTGTTTGTAGAACAAACTGATTTGAGACAGACAGATTTTCTTATCAATTTCATTTGCGTAACGTATCTTAGGGTTGCCACCTTCTAAAAAATTAACATACCGTTTAAACAAATCATAATATGTGTGACCTTTTTACAAGCCTTAGGGACAGCATGGAAAGCTACTGTAACATAGTAATTATAAAGAACGCATGTAAACTACTGTATTTCAATTCCTTATTTATTGCTCGGGTTGTATTTCATTCGTTCATATTTGTTTTATTTTAAGTTGTTCGAATTTAAAAATAAAAAAAATCTGTGCTTTACTTAAATTTAATAGATAAGAAAAGATAAGAATCAAACTCAATATGTCGGTTATAAGAGATTTACTGATACTCAGATTTTTGGAGCATTACGGATAAAAATCTACATTTAAACTAGATTCCTAGATTGTTTATAATAGTAGAACTGTATCAGATGAGAGTCTATTGAGAGTCTCAATACTAAGTGAAGTTCTCCGAATGGCTTCCGATATAAATAGTTTATACTGCTGTCGCCTCTGTGGTCTAGCGGTTCAGGTGTTGGACTTGACTGCATGAGGTCCCGGGTTCGAATTCCGGGCCGAGCAACAACGAGAAAATTTGTTTTTTCCAATTTTCTAATAAAAAAATGTTGCTCGGGATTGGATATGTGCCCGATTGGCGATAGGCTTGCCACCTATCACATTGTAGGACTTAGTGTCTTCGGCTAGTCGTGGGTGCCCTGGTTGTGCCTCTGCCTACCTCTTCGGGGATATGGACGTGAAGATACTTAATACTGCTATTATTGGCACAGTTAGCATTGTTCGCTGTTCAAGTCGCATGCCAGGCATACATTGCACAATTCCACCAAACCAGTACAAGAGAATTGCGGCCCCCGTCCGGTTCGCTTGTACAAACAAAACGCATGATTACACCTCGCGCCACTTACTTTTTTACCTCCAAAACTTGATTATTAAATACAAATTGTGGATTAGGGTTGCCACATTTCGGTTATTTGACAATTTAATGTTCATACTTATTTCAAAAAGGAAGTTTCAATTCAAATATATTTAATAAGGTGGCCAAGTGCTAGTCAAACTTGCTCATGAAGGATTCTGATGTAGCAAGCATATTATATTAGGGTTATAAATTAACTGCAGCAAATAATATTTGACTGGATATTCCAGAATACGCTATCATTTTTTACCAGCTACAAATTGCTTTATTTTTCATAGTATTTGTATTTTTGTATATACGTATCAAATTCAAACGTTTTTGACGTGATTCTCTATAAACTTGTCAGTTTTTTATGCGATTAAAGAATATCTCAAACCTTGACCCGGATTGGTCCAGGCTCCTTTGCAGATTTTTTTTGCCAAGTAGCTTGTAAAAGGCAAGCCGTAGGCTGTTAGGCAAGCAGCTTGTATAGGCTTACCGTCACTAGCACCGTGACATCTGACTAAGTAGTAGAGTTCCGCAGCGACTCGCCTGAATTGGTACCACCGCATTACCTATTCCTGCCGCCATAACGTCAGTGCTTGACGTTGAAGTGTTCCAGTTCAGAGAATAAGGTAGCCTTTAAACTTAATTAGCTCCAGGCCTAATATCCCGGGATCAGGTAGGCAACGTACCATGCCTTTGGTATCTCTATGCGGCGTGAATTTTTTCCCATCAGGAAATCTGTCTTCTTGTTTGCCTTCCAATACCATGAAAATAACAATAAACACAAAACTTAACTTAACTTCTTAGCATTAAAACAACATTAAAAATCTAAATATCAACACGTTTCTTAAACCTTGTATGGACAATATTTAAATGGTTTAAATGTAACCCGTTGCGTACACGTACTAAGTGTCTATAGTCATACATTATTTTTTATCAATACCAAAACAAGACTAACTCAACTTCAATATTCAGTTAGAGATAATTATTCACCAACAATCAATAAAATAAATTAATAAAACCTTATTTTAATAGTTGGCAACCCTAGATACGACGGTCACACTTACAAAAGTGGGTAAGTATGTCACGTGCTTATATAATTTGACCTTTCATTGGCTCAAACATTCGGTAATAGCGCCAACATTGGAACCAACATACGCCAATATGTATACATCCGCTCTACATATGGTTTAGCGAATTAGAATTTGTAATTGGTCATCTAATAAGGTAATCTTTGCTGGACAAGTTGCAGCATTTATAAAATCAATTATAGATATAAATACAGTTTATGTATTAATAGTTACATGTTATTTTTAAATAATAATGTTTCCTTCATCTCAAGGGTGCCTGGCAGAAATTACTCTGAAGCGATAAAACCGCCTTTGTCTACATTAAATTAAATATTATAACATAACATAATATTATAACATATTATAATAATGTGTTAATGGATATTATAATATTTTCCGTGACAGGAATGACGTACTACCAACCCAACCAAAATACAGAAGCATTTTTTTCCAAAATTAAAAAAGTAGAATATTTCAAAACTTGTATGTATTTCGATTTATTTATTATAACACACAAATTTAAATGGTAAACTCTATATCTGTCTTTATTTTATGTCCATACTACTTGAAATTGGTAAAATAAAACACAGTTAGTATGTGAAAAACAAATTGATTTCTCCAACACGAGTAGAAGCTTCGTAAGGCTTTAAAGAAATAATTAAATAAAAAATGATTTATTTTAATAGTTATTTGTTATTAATTTATTTTCAAATAACCATTTTAATTTTCAATATTCAGCCTTTTTATCGTATAGTAAGGCTAACGAATAGTCGAATTATCTAATAATAGCAATATATAAGGTTCATAAGCACCAGAAATGTTAAAGACCTGATGAAAATTTTAATATAAATTTAGCCTTTTAGTTAAGTATGCAGTTACACTACCCTATAGAGTTATATCATTAGAAATATAAAATGAGTAAAGAATTTGTAAAATGAATTAATTCGTTGAGACCTTGTACTGTGTACGAACAATCTGGAAAAATATAACAATTAAGTGAAACAATAGTAATAACATAATCAGTCACTATAAAATGTTTAAACTGACAAGAAAATCGCATTTTTTCTGTATCAAAAGACTACACTACATAGTATAAAACAAATTCACTTTCTCTGTCCCTATGTCCCTATATTTCTTTGTATGCTTAAATCTTTAAAACCACTTATGTATCACTACATAGTATAAAACAAACCTATGTCCCTATATTTCTTTGTATGCTTAAATCTTTAAAACCACTTATGTATCACTACATAGTATAAAACAAATTCACTTTCTCTGTCCCTATATTTCTTTGTATGCTTAAATCTTTAAACCTCGTAACGGATTTTGATGTGTTTTTTTAAATAGATAAAGTGATTGAAGAGAAAGGTTTATATGTATATTTTATACCCGTGCGAATCCGGGGCGGGCCGCTAGTACAAAATATAGTTGCAACTTTCGTTACACCCTCGTCTTTCGTACTATAGGTGAAGCATGACTTTTCCAGAAAACAAAAACTGTGTGGAGAACCCCACCTTATTACAACTGATAATAAACGTCTATACTTGGTCAACGTTCAACTTTTAGAAGCAAAAGGTGCAAACCCCTCTTTCACATTTCGTGATACAAAAAAATGGCTTACTTATTTAAGTTATCTGGATATTTACAAATAGGCTGCTTCTAGCTGAGTCATCCCAATTAGAACGAGTCTCTGTAGAAAAATCATTTTCCAGTGAGAGGTGTGTCATTATTTTTAAGCTATTTTTGAGTAAAAAAAGAACAAAAAAAGAACATTATTATTAAACACACGAGAATTTCTATAAAATATTTATTTTGAGTTTGATATCAGAATAGTAACCTAATACAGTGATAAATTTAAAATCATATTATATAATATGATACAGATGTCACTGTACAAGCATAGACAATTACAAATATTTCATTGTGTATAAATATTTCATTACTTAAATATTATTTTTTTCGTATGTGTAAAATGTCAAGCCGTAAAGACATTTTTTAATCAGTAGTTTGTATATTGACATTTCAAATAAACTTATGGATTGTGAAATTTTTATTGACATTCACAAAAATAAACTTAAAACTTGACATTTAACTTTAACTTGCCTTTCATTGTTTAATTTGTAGTCCAAATCCAAAAGTACTAAACATATTTTAATAATTCTTTTACTGTAGAAAAGGAACATTACGTATTTTTTAAATATGTTTATATGTTGTTTTGAATATGTAAATATTTCAATACAAACGTCTCCTTGTCTTAATCATGTTTAATTAAACACTGTTGTGCAGATACGTACATAAGTGGAAACTGGAGTAATAGCAACCTAGGCGAACACTATTTACACTCTCTGTCTACCCCGAAAATAATTAGTATAAAGTTTTAGACGTAGAGGCCAAGACTAGTTAAGCCCAAGGGTTTCTCTAACCTTGAGGTTCATATTACACATCGGAATGTTTTCGCTACAAGTTGCAACACCAATCCGAGCATCAATTATTTGCAAACACGATATTGTGATTCCTGATGCGATAGCTATGGCACATGTATTGCGAATTTGACAGTAAGATGATATAGATTATAACATGCAACCTAAATAATATGTACAGTCAAGTTTACCCCTAAGTTGTCTTGTAGAGACACGTTTTATACACACTTTTTTTGTAATTATTGCTGCGAAGCAATAACACCACCTTTGGGTACCGTATGTGAAATCCCTACTTTCATACTATACTAATATAACAAGTGTCTGTTCATCTTTTTTTACAGCGCTATGCCGTACTTTACTTACTATATTTTTTAAACAAGGAGATAGCAGACTGGGGAGTGATTCAGACTATTCTACATGACGATATATATAAACTGGTTCCCGTGGAAGATCTTAAGAACTGAAATACACGGGCTCAGCTAAGGGCAACTCTAGTATGATAAAAGCTTACCATGAAAAAAGTTAGACGCATGTTTTACTAAACGCTGTTTAACATTGATACCAACGAATAAAATGTTACAGGTGGATGACGTGGCCGCACGTTATTGGTTGAGAATGAAATTTTTGACAGTGTTTAATGAACTACATGTTTACCTAGTTTACATGTTTACACGTTTATTTTTTTATGTCCAACAAACAAATAAATTGTACAATAACAGTCCAATTTAAGTAGAGAATTCACTCAACCCTGAATTATGTTTAATCATAGAGTATAGACCATCACCATGAAGATAGGCTTGTTTCCGTCTTACTTCTGGGCAACTTTGAAATATATTTGCTTACTGCTTTTGTGAGCTTATGAAAGACGAGCGTTGATTTTTTTGTAAAAGTATCTTCACGCTGATATCTCCGAAGGGGTAGGCAGGGGCACAACCAGGGCACCCACGACTTGACAAGGACACTACGTCCCACAATGTGATAGGTGGCAAGCCTATCGCCAACCGGGCACATACCCAATCACGGACAGTATTATTTTTATTAGAAAATCGAAAACATACATTATCTATTTTTTTGGTGGCAATTCCTGGCTCTGGATTGTTTAGTATATATTTGTTGACTGCTTTTGTGACCTTATGGGAGCAATAATTAATTTGTAAATAGCACTACGGCCATGGTTAGGTGGTTAACATTTTGTATATTTTCGGTCAAATTTATAACCCCTCTTCTAAATGCCTGCCACCCATATGGCAGTGCTCGTTTCTGTGTCGTTACGATTTAAAGGACAGACTGATAATCTTACAGTACTGATAAAAAAAAGTACTGATAATACACCCAATGTCTCGTAATTCATCGATAACAAATATGAGCTGCTCTAGGCTAACTGTATTATTTTCTATTAGGATTTCCTGCCTTGCAAAAGTCACCATTTAGCTAACAAGCTTTATTTGCATAAAATATTTACAATGTTCCACAAAAATATAAAAGGATATTAGCCCATCCGTGTCGCTTATTACAGCATCCTCGGGGCTATTATAATATAATACTTACATAATAATATATAATTATAATATTAACATAAAATAAATATATTTTATATCTGTATTATATAAAATACATCTTATTTATGAGTGTTAATCTGAAGAAACTGAATGAGTTTTTGTATTTATTCAACTGTGAAGTTATTTTCCACGAATAAACAAAAACTCAATCACCGTAATATCAGACACAGTGGGATTCCCCAGCATACTTTATGCAAGCATTATAAAGCATATCCTAAGTTGAATAAACCTTGAGAAAGATAAGACGGTAAATCAGGCATAAGAATTTGTTAGATTTCTGGCGTCATATTAATAAACATGGACTAAGGTATTAGTAAAATTTTGTTGATATTCTAGTCTCTATCACACTGTAATAAAGACTTTAATACCAGGCTGAACCTTGGAGTACCTTCTACCTTCGTGTTTATTAATTAGACAGTTAGATCTTATACGTTTATTCTGATATTGGAAGAATCCAAAAATACTGTTTTTCTTATGATTAAAAGTACGTCGATTTTAAACGATTGGCAATATTAATAAATCTTTCCTTATATAAATACTCTATAGACTATAGAGATAGGCCTCGTAGAATTACGTTGCTGAAACATTTTTGATAATTTTTGAAAAACTAACTGCTTACTCCTGATTTCGTCAGCATAGAATAGTTAGATTATTTTTGTTAACTTCTATGTGATTTTTATATGTTTAATTTACCTTTAATTAACCCTCCATAAATTTCCTTCTTTTTAAAATAAATATCCTATATTTCAACTCGTATCTTAAGCTATATGTGTACTAAATTTCATTCAAATCGGTCCCTCGGTTTAGTCATAAAGGCGTAATGGACAAGCAGAATTTTGCATTTATAACGTTCTTATCTTAAAAAATATAACTTAATCTTAAAAATCTTAAAATCTTAAACATAATCTTAAAAAAACAATTATATGCTAAAATAATCAAAATCACAATTACCTACTTTAGAATCGTATGTTTCCACAATTTTAAAAAGAATAAAAATTACGTTTAACTTTAAAAAAAAATGTGAATGGGAAACATGGAAAATTCTAAAATAAAAATACCTTTAGATTATGTTTGTTAAATAGCTTTAATGTTTAATATAAACGTGTTAATGTGATTAAAAAATAAGCTGTTTAAATTAACATAGACTTAGAAAATAGGCCATCACGCGCGTTGAAGTCTTTTAGTTGCCTAATAATAAATTAGAGCGACCAATAATTGATAGTAGGCGTGAACGTAACGCAGGTAACAGGCCGTGGAGATCCAACAAACGCTTATTAGGCCCAGTACCGTGGCTTGTTAAGACAGTATTATTTCAACACTGCTAACTATCACCCTCAATCCGAGATTTTTTTAAATTGCGAACAAACCGTTTGCTTGGTAATATGATCCTCCTCTAATGGTAAGAGCCGGCCATCGCCTGTCGTCTTTACGTTAATTGTAAATGAAGCGTCGCTATTTTATAGCGATGGTTTTAAATAACGCTCAAAATATTACTGTGTACCATAGCCTTTAGCACGGTGAATGGTAATAGTGTGCGCCACCCTTTAAATAAGTTGATTTAGTAGTTGGCTCGTGAATATGTACAAGCCTCTTATAACAGATTCCTGTATAAAATAGGCTGTTTTCCTGTCAGGCAGCTCGTAAGTGACTTAAATAAGTCATTGCCAACACGACCACTAATGGTAGAGTAGAGAGAGAAGAGTTGTGTTAGATTGCTGTGTTTGCTGTGGTGCAAATTGCCCGGGTAGGGATCCACCACTGTACTTATTCCTGTTCCAATACGAGGAGTAGACCTTTCAACTTGGGCACAAGACAACGACGCACCTACAATGTCTATGTTATGTATAGGCTACGATTATCTCTTAACATTAAGAGAGTAGTGTATTTGTTCCCTATCCCATGTATGTTGATGCCAATTATTTTCAACATATCTTAAATGGTCAGTATTTCTTTCTATGATATGTACTCGCAAAAATATTATATTGCAAAAAGCGGCTTTCAAAAAACCTAAAATTGTTAATCATTCTTTCAATTAGCAAATTTTCTTTGACCTAGAATTTTAAGTTGTTATCCAAAGTTTCATACACAATGACTAGCGAAACATTTAAAATAATAATTACATATAAAAGTCATCTTGTCATATTAATTTATAAACATGTTTTTAATTTCATTTATAACAATGTCATAAATTCGAAAGTTTGTGAAAATGTTAATACCCAACAAGTTTTAAAAATTTAAGAATACTTTACTAGCTGTTTCGGCAAACTTCATGCCACCCGTTCAGTTCGTTTGGGAAATATCAAAATGTTTTGCTAGTTTCCTCGTAGTTTTTCCCATTTTTTCACCTTTTTCAAATTGTCTGGACTCCCACAAATAATTCAAAACCAAAATTAGCCAAATCTGTCCAGCCGTCCAGAAGTTATTGGCTTAAATAGAAACATTTATTTATATATAAAGATATCTTCTGAATTGTGTCGCTAATGATACTTATTAACATTTTTTGTAAGTTTGTTTAAGAATTGAAAGAATAACAACAAAGAGTAATTATTTTATTTTTTTGCATTTACTTTTGATCTTTGTTTATTACTAATTACAAATGAGCCTTTATAACTAGCATCCGGTTTTCCCTACCTTCCCTCGGCTTTAATCAAATGGTCCCTAAATATATAAATTGATAATATGTTCAAAATTTTACTTATTGATGGCATATGTACTATTACATTTAAACTGTTAATGCAGTTTCTTGTTATTAGTTAGACCGCGGTAAAGCAGAGGCTGAAAAGAATATGGTTTGATGCATTTTCATTGGCCGAGAAGTCTAATTTACATTTCTTCTCAATATAGATGGAAAGCGGAAATTTAGTTTAGCGCAGGCTAGTGAAGCTAGATTTTAGGCTCAATAACACTCGCGTTTATGATTTTTCTCCCCCTCCCACGGGATCAAAGTAGCTTTTGTCTGGCTATGTATTTAACCATATGACAAATTCATCAATATCAATAGTAGTTACAGCGTATGTCCTAGAAAAACAGATAAACGTAGTTCTACAAAGATTTTCACGAATGTTTCAAGAAATAAATAAATCATCTGAGACTGATAACCTACGTCCAAACACAGAAAAGTGCTAAAATTAAAATATCTTAATAAGTTCTTCTTAAAACCTAAATTGTTGTGTAATAAAAGGTGCATCTTTTGTTTTGTTATATCTATATTTTGCAGTTTTATTTACGTTTAATTAATACATTATAATGATACCTGAGCAACATAGTTATGAACCGTACATTCAAACACAAATTTTTACTTGTATAACGTTGAAATGGCGAAACACGATGTCTTAAATGTATTAAACTAAAACGTTTTTGTATACAATCATTTCCTAAAAGGAAATATTCATATAATTATCTAGCCACACGTACATACGTATTATCGTTGCCAACTTATACACGACGCCTATAGATACTAAGAAGCACGGCAGCGTACCTTTTGAAATTAAAACTGGTAAAAACCATATCTACCGTCAAGTCGTAATAATTAACGGCCAATATTAATAATCAATCCTAATCCAAAACTTGCTGTCCAAGATTGATATTTTGATCCATTTTTATGTTAACGCTTGCCAATAACATATCTGTGGACAGGATAAATATGGCAATTAGGTATGGGATAGGCCGCCGGATACGCAGCTATCTAGATTGCTTGAAATCCATTAGATTGAGATACATTATTAACATTGGCCGTAAGTCAGCTACGATAAGTGATATAGGGCCATTAAACCAAAGTCTTAAATTTAACAATTTGGGACTTAGTGTCTTCGGCTAGTCGTGGGTGCCCTGGTTGTGCCTCTGCCTACGGGGATATGGGCGTGAAGATACTTTTTTTTTCTTAAATTTAAGTTTGGATTGGCACACTCGACGTTTTTGTGAGCTGGGTCGTTCAATGCAACATGAACCTTTACAACACGATTTAAGTTTCAATTTTGATTGTGTTTTGTAGAAGAGTGCGTCTACTGTACGTTATTACTGGTACTATTATGTGACTAAAGGTAGTAATGATATTTATACATTGTACGTAGAGTATGATGTTAAGCTTCTTACATGATTAAATTTACAAAACGATATTAACGAAACATGCCAAAACTTGAAAGGAAAGTGGAGACTTTAATCTGAATATTAGTTACATAAATATAGTATAAGGTCACAGCGACTCACCCGGATTGGTACCACCGCCTTACCTATTCCTGCCGCCATAACATCATGACGTGTTCCGGTTCGGAGGGTAAGGTAGCCGATAAACTTACTTTTGCTCGAGGCCTGACGTTGAGTAACGTTGAGAGATTACCACCTTTGGTGTCTCTAGGCAGCGTGAATTTCTTACCAGCAGGAAATACTTCTGCTTGTTTGCCTTCCTATATCATAAAAAATATATATTTTTTTTCAAGTGTCTGGCGATTGGGTTATCGTATACCAGTAATTACCTTGTTTAATATCAGATCAAAATATAAATTGAGTTTAAACACATTAAATATCCACCTCAATTAAATCTAAAGCAAGTAACAAGTAATTACTACAGAAGTTACGAGTTTTATAGCCTTCTACGTAAAGCTGACGTCTTTGATGAAAATTTATTTGTGTCAGAAGGAAAAGCTTCGATAAAATTATTTTGAAATATTACTTTACATGACTCAGATTTATTATATTTGTTAATTATGAACCTATTGTTGAAAATTTCGACATGGAAGAATGAAGAGTCTAATAATAATTAATGTCGACGCGTATAAGCACCATTTATGTGGTCCATGTGAATAAACCTTTTAAACGACTCAAAAAGCAAAGGGTTATCAATGCGGCTGCATGATTTTTTTGGTATGTTTGTTATACGATTACTGGGCCAATAACAACTGATTTTGATCGTTCTTTTTTGAAAGGCAGGTAGATCATGATTTTAAGGTGGTCTTATATTAATCGCATCATGATCCGACTGTTTTACAAACGAGAAGGTCAAAGAGCTTAAGATAATTTGTGAAATAAAAAAGTATAAATACGATGAAGGTGTATACTAAATGTTATAAAATTACAATAAACTTTATTTTAAGATATTTCAGGAAAACATGTAGAATTTTAACACGTCGTAACTAATGATAACAATAGAACCTGCTAGATTAATTTTGAAAAGTTTTAACAATTTCAAGAATAATATTTCATTCAGCTTGTAATCCTAACCGTGTTTGTTAAAAATCGGCCAAGTATGAGCGGAGATATCTGCAAACATAATACTTAGACGAATCCTTGCGTTAAAAAGTACCAGGTAATTAGCAACACAGTGAAACTTATAGCATACATATTTCGCAAATCAATATGGCGACATGATGAATTTGTACAATGATGTCATTTTCAACCAACGAAAAACGAAGGTTCTCAATTTCACGTATTTTTAACCAAACCATCTACAGAGTTGCCCAATTCTAGTAAAGAGTTTATTCCTTGCATACATATCTTTAGACCAAGTCCCTTACTGGGTAGGCAGAGAGTATTGAGTGCCAAACCTGCCTGGCTTCCTCATTCATAAATGACCGTTTCATACAAACACGCCGGCTTCGGAGACTCTTGATTCGGAGACTTTATTCCCTATATTTATAGCAATTGCTTCAGCGTTTTTTTGAATTATACTTAATTTATGATTTTATTTAGAATATACAAAAATCCTCTACCCCAAGTGTTATCTTCTTTTGCTAAGCGAAGCCCTTTCTTTCTACTTCCTTATGTATATAATAGCATTAGCCGAGTCATTAAACTTAAGAACTTAAAAACAACAGAAGTAAAAAGGCTCACAAAACTGCCTTTTTTAAACATGGATTACGCAAACAGAAGCTCTTATAAAATTTCATCTAACTAACACATACACACACTTGTATCTAATAAATATTAGATACAAGTGTGTGTAGTAAATTTAACAAAAATTTTAGTGTGGAGACCGCTGCAAATACCAAGTTTGTGTTAAATTTTTAAATTAAATAAATAAATAGTACATTTTGACGACATGATACTGAAATAGAAGTCCGTTTTGTGCAGTTTCCCTGCGTTTATATGTATAATTAAGAATAGGTGATTTATATACACATTATAATAAATACAGACCAAATCCTTTACTGTCAGTTGCTAAAGGTTACGTTCGGTAAATTAAACTTTTAACTAAATTTTCAGGCAAAAAATTCTATTAATAAATTACGGATACTTCATAACTACTACACATAGCTGTATGCTCATAAAAAAATACCATTGAGTAATAGCTGCACTAGCTTAAAAAAATCAAAAAAGACAAGTTTCATGTCTATCGTAATATCCGTACTAATATTACAAATGCAAAAGTATAGTTATGCTAGTTCCATTTTTACGTTTAAATGGCTGAGTTGAGTTGAATGAATTTCACCATAGAAATGTATCAAATATTTACATTACATTTATGACGGTGTATTAGCGGATATCTATGATAGAGACAAATATCTTCAAAAGGCAAGCAAAGTCACAGGTATAGGTAGTATCCCAACGTGCTTTGCATATTATTGTTACAAGAAAGTTGAGAAAATTCTTCATACACTTTTTTATAGTATAACGGAGCAGGTAACTGTTGTTTCTAAGCACTAAAGACGTAACAGAAGCGTTGTAAGCAGTGGAGATGGGGCTTCAAAGTATTTTTTTGTTTTCTAACTGTATTAATCGCAGGTACAACATTTAAATTAAACATTTTTGCTCAAAGGTTTAGCAAGTACCAAGTAATATGTATCTATAAAATGTATAAGATTTATAATTTTTCTGTTCGTATGCTTGTCACCTGACTCCTCCTTAACACCTGTACCCATTTAGTTTAAATTTTGTATATATACTTCAATGGATTTCTGGATATTTTGAAAATACAATTGGACCCGGTAAGTGATGCTATAAGGAAACGTCACTTTCAGCCAGTACGAAGTTTGTCCAATCTGCTAGTTATTCTGTCTTATTAATAAATAAAGACTTAAGATTACAGTGTAACAAAGACAATAAGTCCAGTTTAAACCTTGGAGTACTTTAGTCTATGTTTATTATCAACATTTATAATGTTAGAACATTATTATATTAAGTAAGAACCTTTCAAATGAAGCAACAATATCTAAAATTTATAAATACCTTGTTTTTCCACGATTAAATTAATTAATAAAATAAGTTAACCCTCCTTAGGTTATTGGTAAAGCACTCCTATCATTATCTTTAACTAATTAATAGATAAAGTGGAACTTCAAACATAACCATAACTTCGTATTTAGATTAAAAGTACCAGGGCATCAGAAGATTGCAGTTAATTTAACATGCGTTAATTATTTAACTTGTATGAAATGTATGTGTGTTTGCACAACACATTAAATATACCATTGACACACTTACAACACGAAGTGCTTTGGCGCAAGCGAAATTCTGTGCTCTGATTAGAGCAGTTTAGATTGCTAACAGAGTATTCTTATCAGATGTATCCTATAGTTCTTGATGAAGATTATTTGCAATAAAAGGCGTTACTGCGAAAGAGAATAATTAAAACATAATAAAACTGCTAAAAACCGATTCCAAATCATTACAAAGTTTGTTAAACTTAGTAATATCAGGCCGAACTCAGAGACGTCAATCAGCTTATCTATCATTAAATCACAATTTCGTTTTGAAAATGTCACTAATTGAAAAACATTGACGTCTCTGAATTAGTATACAAAAGTATGCATCATTAAACATAACTAAAAAATACTTGTCCCATCTAAATCAGAACCAAACCAAACCAAAAAAGAACCATAAAAATCCATTCGTTACTAGCCAAGTGATCTCATAAAAATATACCAAAAAAAAAAAAAATACCCCAAGAAGGGAATTAAAAATTTCGCAGCAGCAGTTACATCTTCAGTACCTCAAATGTTTAGAACATTAGTCGGCTTGAGATGATAGGGTTCAGTTTCAAATCCTGTATGTTTCTCTCTTTAAAATTGATAATAGGTACAATACAGTCTCAAATGTACACTTTCCATCATTCATACTAGATGAAACTCCATTTATTATTATTATTAATGTAACGTTAAACTTATTCAGTATTATTTATTGTATTTTTAACTTTACAGACCGATTTTGCTTTTACAGGATCTCCAGAGCTTTGCACTTTTTATGAATAACTAAATAGCGCTTGTACTTTTCCACAGTACACTTGTGGTTTGTTTTTAAATTACAATCAAGCCACAGTTTTACGTGCGCATCAAGAGCGACTAAAGATATGAATGCGGTATTTTAACTTTCAGGGTTATGGTTGTACTTGCATTTTTTTATGTTATAAGATAGAAAGTTGTCGGCCTTCTTGATGGTAAGAGACAACTGTCACCTATAGACACCATAGATGTTACTGGTGCCACTGGTAGACACAAGATTTTATATATAAGCCATACTTTCATTTCATAACGGACTTTAAAAATTGATCGTATAAAATACTATACAGTTTTGTTGTACATGTTACGGGAAATATGTAAATATCGGCAATTGCATAAAAGTCCTACACAATGTAAATATAATCAAGATATAACATATAAACTACCAGATAAAATATGTATAAGAATTGACATTGGCATTCTGGGTTATTATAACAGAAAGTAGCGTGAACATATTCGTAAGGAAAGTTTTTTAATCTTGCTCCTTGGTTGCTTGATTTTCTACCTTTCAGAAATTTTACATAGTTCTTGATTTCATACATTTCCTGTAGCGTATGTAGTCAGTGATTATTTATCATGATTTCTTTTTCTTGAGTATATTACGTCGTAGAATAGTACATATATACTTGGACTACGCAAATCAGTCACGCAAGGTGACATGATAAACGCCAAATTACTGTTCGGTCTTCTCTACCTTTAGTAATAGGAGTTACATATTTCCAACACGTGTTTTTATTTTTTATTTAACAGCCATCTCGATCATGTCAGCTTTCATGCAAAATAACTTGCACCGAAATAGGTCCATCCATTTAAAACGTATGATGCTACAGTATTCCGGTTGTGTATAGGCTTGCCACCTATTACATATAATAACATTCGGCTAATAATGGGTAAATGGTTGTATCTCTGTCGTTTGCTTCAGAGATACGAGCGTGAAGACATTTACTTTCATTAATTATAGTTAGTCGTTTGTTAACTAGCCGTACCTCTGCCTACCATACCTGAATAATGAGAGTGACGATTTTATAAGATTATTTCACACCTCCAAACTAAACATTGGTTATTAACATTACTATCCTATATTTCGATATCTTGTTTATATTTTTAATAACCACATTTACAAATAGACATATTTGTTTTGCCATTGTTTACTTTTTACGATGGTGTCGTAGATATACTAGATGTTATCCGCGGCTTCGCATGCTTTCATTTTTGTTAGGTTTCGTAAATCGTTGAGACATCCGGTTATAAGCCTGTATCATTCTTCCGTATTCAGATTGAAACTGTCATAGACACCACCGCCAGGCAATGGGGTTGTCACTTCCCGACGACAAACGACGACGACGACGACGACCATGGATAGACCAAACACACATACGAAACTTCTGACGATTAAAAATACAAGACGCTAATGAACACCAAAGACGTGTTGAAGTGTTGTCAATTCGTTACGTTAACAATGTTAGTTTACCGGTAACCCTTATTTTTAAAATCTGAACACGAAATGACTTTAAAGCGACAAGAATAAAAAGCGGTTATACTAAGCGTATCTTTAATGTGCACACACAACTCTTTTAGCATTTTATTACACGTATATACCTTGGTATTATAATATAACCAGTCCCAAGATAAAAACTACGTTTAACTTTTTGTAATTAAACTTCAAGGAACATCCGTGTCTGATTTATTTTTAAAGTAGGTACTTCCATAAATATTTTCTTATTATGTACGTCAGTATATTTTTATTTTAAAACCGTCATTAATACTACGAATCAATTATCAAATACGCACGTAACAATTATAATTGCTATAAAAATGTTACAAGTTAAAAAATGTTATATTTTTTGTATTGTATAAACCATTTGTGTTTTATGTGTTAGTTGATACAATAATAAAATAACATAAAATATTTTGGGTTCTCTTTATCTCTTTTAACCGTTGAGGCCAATTATCTATAGAAACTCGCACTCCGTTCATGGAAAAATTCTTCTCTGATAATCATAGTTTTGTTTTCGGAACTCTAATCATAACGGCGTTAAATAATATACTCTCTATAATATAAATTCACTAAAACTGCTAAAACCGTCTTCAATTTCAATATTGTCGTCTAAGTACACAAAAGAAAAAGTTTTTTTGATGTAATCGTACTTGGGGTCAAGTTACACAAATTAAATCTAACCCCAAAGTAAGCAAATTATATGCTTGTGTTATGAGTGTTAGTCAACGATATTAATACATAGAAATACTTAAATGTATTCCAGAATAAATTTTATAAGCACCCAGACCTGGAAATGCAGACATCTAAATGCCCCCGTCGGGAATCGAACCCGAGCTCGCGGATGGTCGATGTAGTTAATAAGTATAAGCTATTTTGCTATTTTGAGCTGATTTATGCAATTTAAATGGCAAACATGGTGCTATACATTTCAGCGAATTTGCAGCCAGTTTCTTCTATGTTAAACTACACTTTCATCACAGCATACACATTTCTGTAACACCGACTCTGCTTGTTCCATTCAAGTACCTATTGGTAACGCTGCCAAATTAAAAAATAATAACAACAAAACAAGCCATGGTTTTACAGAATTTGGTCCACAATAAATATTTACAGCAAAGTAAGGGCCGGTTAAAGATGCTAATACCATAAATTATTCACACTGTTCTACGAGTATAAGTTATCATCTGACCGTGTGGCGTAGTTACGGATAAACCTTTGAAGACACTATTTTAATGAAATTTGGCACGAATATACTTAAAAATCAGGTTGAATAGATCTATTTTTTTTATAGAAGAGGAGGCAAACGAGCAAGTGGGTCACCTGATGGAAAGTGATCACCGCCGCCCACGGGCATCTGCAACACCAGGAGTATCACAAATGCATTGCCGACCTTTTAGGAATAAGAACGCTCTTTTCTTGAAGGTCCCTAAGTCATAATTGTTTGGGAATACCGCCCTCGGTAACTGATTCCACAAAGGTGTTGTGCGAGTAAATGTCTTCAGAATCACACAGTTGTAGATCTCCACGGATCAAGATGGCGGGCATGATACTTTAAACTCTGTCGCGAAGTCCGAAGGTGAAGTAGTTGAAGTAGTTTCCGGGCTTTGGACCGCTTTGCTTATTTACGCTTGTTAGTCTGTGTCGACAATAAGTCAGCGTGGCACGTGATAAAATCTCTGAGTTAACCAACTTTAACACTCAAAGGATAAAATAAAGATAAATTAAAAAGTAAAGTTGAAGATAGATAAGTTGCAAACATTAATATCGTAGTAGATTAAACATTTTATTTGGTTGCTTAAATAAATATCATTTAGATGTTTAATACAACCTTCGGGCATTATTTGAGTTGTAATATCACTAAAGCAGGAACATTTTTAGGTCACTAATTATTAAAACAGCAGTAACATGTTGAGGTCACTAAAAATGTATATCTAGTTATATAATGGCAGTGATTCTGCTGTTAACAAACTTAACTTATTTTAGATGCATACTATCTTTTTCAAATAAAAAAAAAACAAAAGAGATGGAAATTAGTCCTGGCATTTCAAATTGTGATATTTTTAATCAAAGTTTCCGAGTGATAGATTAAATGTCTGTAGAAATGTCTTGTCCCGACTAATCTTACAGCACTATAAGTGTTTTGTTCCTTTCTACTAATTTCGTTGAAAGAAGGCAGAAGGTTTATATGTATATTTTATACCCGTGCGAAGCAGGGGCGAGCCGCTAGCCACACCTTCAAAACCTCTAGTCGGATTTTCATCGAATTTAAACTGACAAACGGCAAAGTTTCAAAGAAACTAAAATAAAGAAAAGTTAAGCATCTTTACTCCCATATCCTCAAAGAGGTAGGCAGTGGCACAACCAGGGCACCCACAACTTGCCAAAGACTAAGTCCCACAATGTGATAGGTGGCAAACCTATCGCCAACCGGGCACATATTAAATACCGGGTAACGTTATTTTTATTAGAAAATTGAAAATACACATTATATATTTTGTTGCCCGACCCGGTGATCGAAGCCGGAACCTCAAGAAGTCAAGCCCGACGCCGGACCACTAGACCTCAGAGGCGATAATAATTTTTAGTTACTGTTTTAAGTAAATTTCGTGATAAACAAATTTTGGTTATCCAAAACATGCTGTTTAGAGCTCCATCTTAACGTAGTAAGGAAAAACGATTTGAGTATAACTGACGTAATGCAAACAGATATCATTTGCATCCTAGACCTGCAGATCAATGTCTAGGAGGAAGGAAACATCAGAAATCCTAAGGTCGCGATCCTCAAGGGCGAGGAAACAATATACAAGCACTAAGAAATGATTAGGTACCTTAGCACTTCATGTTTGGAAATAGTGGCGATAAAATTTGCAATAACTCGAGTGCGCAAAACCTGTATTTAAGAAGAAAAGTATAAGGCACACAATGATATCAGATTTTTTTTTAGTCTTATGTTTTAGAGGGGTTTTGTTCAAAGACATGTCAACCCCATCGTACCCGATCACACTTTTGTCCCTCGTATTACAAAAAAAATAATGTAAAAATATAAAAATTAAATACTTAATAATAATTATACTATACCTAAATTTTGTCAACTAGCTAACCAATGTCGTTAGCTAGTTGACAAAATTTTTTTGCCAATTTTGTGTTTGGGCTTGACAAAATTTCCTGCACTAAACCTACACTGTTTTCGTTTAACTGAAATTCTTGCACCAGTAATGTTTTTTCATTTTTGTTCCGACCACATTCCATCAGCAATTGTTGCACATCTTCTATCTTATTACAAAGTTCACAATTAGGTGAATCTTTTTTTTTCATTAGGTATGCAAAATTTGCAGATGGATAATGTCCAGAACGTAGTCTTATTGCTAACTTAACATAATTTCTATGGACACCAGTATTAAACCAAGGGGAGGAAGGTAGTTCCCCTTGTATACTTTTGTACCAAATACCTTTTTCTTTACATCTGTTATTAAAATGAAGTTTCCAGTTATTAAAACATATTTTTTTAAATTTTGTGAAATATTCATT